>VDFB02275034.1:0-30072 GCA_007258455.2 Sequoia sempervirens
GATTTAGAAAAATATTTAATATTAGAAAATTATTGCTCTAAAAGGTCACTAAAATAGAGATTTCTACCTCAATACCTACCTGCAACTGTACATAAGAAATTCCATCACTCTACATACCTCCAACAAATGTTGAGAAGGAAGGCGTCCTTGATCTCTCTCCAGTTTGATGAAGTTGGATAATATGTCTCCCTGCAATTCATTACCTTCCTCCAGCTCCTTAACTCTAGCCTTCACTATCTCTGCTACAGAGTCTTGTACTATTGCTTCAGCTTCTTTCAAGCTCTTCTCAAAACCGACGTTGAAAAATCTCATAAACTTCCATATAAATGAAGGGCAGACAAAACGGTAAATGCAGCATTCAGTAGCTTCATCAAAGGCCAAAGCAAAAGCTCTACTTCCTGCTTCCCTCCCAAACAAAGCCATAAAGAAATTATCCATGGTGAACTCAACGAGAACATGTTGCAGATCAACCGAGGCTTTTTTCTCTTTTGCTTCTTCAAGAAATGGCAAAAGTTTCTCCTGCAGAGCTTTCTGCAACAGACTTAAATTCCTATCCTTAAATTTGCTGCTGCTTACTGCCATTACTGTGGGCTTTCTTTGGCGCTTCCACAGTTCATCATCTGAGGTAAATATACCATCGCCAAATGTGTGAAAAAATACTTCTTTGAAATATGGTCCTTTAGGGAAATTGCTAAAATTCTCCTTCAGAATATACTCTACATTATCGGGTCTATATGTGACTACTTCGAACAGATTGCTTCTCATGAACCAGGGGCCTCTAACTATGAAAGTCCCACCATGCTCAAGCACCATTTTGCACCCTTCCTCATAAATATTGCTCAAGTGCCACACTATCCATGGTACCATACCTACTATTGGCCAATTTATCGGCCCTTTGCTGAAACATATCCCCAAAATGCTCAGGACAATCACTACCACTGTGGCCACTGTGCTCATGCAAACTCCCTCCATAACTTGATTATCTTTATTCAAATCTAGCCAGTCCAGAATAAACGTCAAACAGAACATATTTGTAAGACGAGACTCTTTAATGAAGCCACCCACAACTGTTTGGCGATTTATTGAGAAAAAAGAGTTTTACCAAACCACTATTCAATACAGAGGAGCTGAATAAATTCATTTGGTTTTTTCTTGCGTTGGTTACCTTCCTGAAATGGGTGGTCTAGCTAACGGCTACACACAGTTCTTAAAAGTGGAAGTCAATAAATCCGTGTTACCAAATCATTGAAACATTTGAGATGGTGAATAAATCTATTAATCACTCTATGGGCATAAAAGTGGAAGTTAATAGTTCAAAAATATATATATCTCCAAGACATCTAAAATTGATCACTTGTTTTGCCCAATTTCATCTAATATTCTGTTTAATCTTTTTATATCTGTATTAATTAAACAATATTTTAAATCATTTTCTGTTATGGTTGTATTTGAATAATCTGGCTGCCCTGAGCCCTCATATCAGTTTTTAGAAATGTTGGGCATTAGTGGCTTTTCTGGCTATTCAAGAGCCAATCAAACAAATTTTGATATCTCAAACATTGTAAATCATTTTATATATATTTATGTATATGGACTTAATGCTCTTTACCAAAAAAAATAAAAATTAAACAATATTTTAATTTTTTAATTAATATTATCAATTTATCTTTAATTCTCCTAAGATCTTAAAGTAATTAACTGATTTAATTGCTTACCTTATCTTTAACCCTTTTTCTTCCCTAAATTAAATACATAATCTTATTTTTCACATGAATTAAATAAAAAAAAATTATTTAATTCTCCTATTTTCTCTCACCTCTTGTCAAATCCTTCAACTTTTCTCATTTGCCTCCTAATCAGTTATTCTAACCTTAATTTTCACGTAACCCATCCCTTAATCACTTGCACATTCTTAATCTCAAGATTATGAAAAGGCTAATCCCTTTCCATTTATTGTTTATCCCCTCATACACACTCCTCATTAAATATTCCCCTTTTGAGAAAGACCCCATGTACTTCAAGCACATGGGTCTCTCTTCTAATAGTACCCAAAAGGAATATAAAATTTATTTATTCCTCTCCTTATCCTATAATTGGAATGTAGGACAAGCAAGGCTTTTATGGCCTTGATCCTCTCCACATACCCATGGTACCTTTTGAGGTACAATTTCCCTCTCAAGCCTCCACTTGTCAGAAATCACCTACCTCATAGCTCTTCTCATAATCTCATGAGTTGAGATTCCTCAACCACTCCTAACCATTGATCTTCTCCCTATTAATCTCAAATCCACCACCTTTTGAGCAATTTGGTAATGTGCATAACGGCAAGATTTTAGCCGGTGCATCGGTGAACCGGCCGGAACATCCACCACCTTTTGAGCAATTTGGTAATGTTATGTTGCTAAAATTGTATTGAGTGCACATCTTAGAAATCAATCTAATAGGAACAATCTATGCATCGAGGGCTATGACATACTTGGCTAAAGTTGAGATCCTTAAAGGTTTGAGCTCTTTTATGCCCTAATCCAATTGTTGCTTGATTTTTATGTTTTTTGGGTTTATATTGCAATTTCCTTTCATTTTGAACACAAATTTCACTACACAATATTTAGATAGTTCTTATTTTAGTATTCCATTTTTTATTTATTCTAAAATTAATCTTAGATTAGATATCTTTATAAGTTTTTTATGTTAAACAATTGTTAGTTATTAAAGATGCATAGGTAATTATATATTAGCATTAGTTTTATATCTTATTATTTTGGATTGAGTAAAATAGATACATACAAATCAAATTAATAAATTAAAATTGAAGAAAAAAGTTTGATTTTTTTTTTATAAAATCTCTATATAACATAGAAGTAATTAAATAAATGAGTTTTTCAATCATTTTTAAAAATTTGTTATCATACAAAATTGATAATAATTTATCCTATTTAAAAAATCAAAAAAATAAAAATATGTGTTAAATTCTCACTAAATTTCCAAGAGAACTACAATAATTTGAATTTGAGAGTGTCATATACTTTAATTGCTTAATTTTTTTTGTTAGTGTAGAAAACTATTATTTTTACTTCAAATCTACATTCCTTGAGTTGAGTATCGAGATGCTGATGTGTTAATTCACATATAAAAAGTTTTGTATTGAAAAGGGTGTTGAGATTTTAGAGAGCTTGTATCATGTAGAAATTTGATTATAGATAGTATGGCACACAACTTTTCTAACACTAATTTCACATACTTAAACTAGCATAATCAAATATTTCTATTACCTCCATCTCTTTTGATCTTCATCCCTAAGATAAACTTGGTTACTTATAACTCTATCATCTCAAAGTATGATAAAAGTTGATACTTTAATTCATGAGCCATTATTCCTATCACTAAAAAATATATAATCAACATATAATGCAATCATAAGAAATTGATCATCAATCTTATAATAGATACATTGATTCGATTTGGACCTCAAAAATATTAATACTAACAAAAATATATCAATAAATCAGTGTTACAAAATCAATGAAACATTTGAGATGGTGAATAAATCCATGTTAATTGGTTTTGTAAATATGTAGTCACTCTGTAGGGGAGAGGACCATATTTGAGCATGTTCCAATAGTTGTTATAACATTTGTTGATTTGATGTCCAATATTTTTAATAATATTGGGCCAATAGTTATGACTTTAAAGTTGTTAGTGTTGATGATGACTATCCATAATTGAATGAAACATATTCTTTAGATCTAAAAAGCAACAAATCATGTGATGCCATATCAACACACCAATAAAACATGACTTAGTGCACAACTATTCATCTTACATTCTTTTTGGGATTTTTTGTACACCTCGACAAAAAGCATGCTGATGTGGCATCATATTTGATGATGTGGACCTAAAACCTTAGTTGTAAGCAAGGGACTTGCCAAATAAGCTAATTTAAAAATCTGGGAGTGATTTAAAATTTCTACATAAGATTTTGAGAAGCACTAAGTTAGGTTGCTCAACTACATGGTCCTCTCCCTTAGGAAACTTTTGAGCTATAAGTGTTATTTTAAAATGTTATTAATATGTAGCATTTAAATGATAATGGTGAATAAATTGTAGGAAGGAATTTAAAAATTATTATATATTTAATATTTAAGATGATGAATAAATCCATGTTAATATGGTGAATAAATTGCAAGAAGGTTATGGGTTGTATTGTACTACTAGACATGTTATAATTGTTTTTATTTCTTTGGCAACCTAGTGATTGCCCTTCTATTTGTAATTTTTCTTTCTTTATTTTAATAAATAAAAAAATTCAAAAGTGGAAGTTAGTAGCTCAAGAATATATATAGTTCCCATTTTAATATTTTATTTATTATTTATTCTAAAATTAATCTTAGATTAGATATTTTTATAAGTTATTTTTTATGTTAAGCAGTTGATATTTATTAAAAATACATAAGTAAATACTGATTAAAAAAATACATAAGTAATTATATATGTAAGCATTAATTTAATATCTTATTATTTTGGGTTGAGTGTGATAGACACATACTCTAAAGGAGGGGGGTCGACTACTCAAGACTCAAGGTAACAGGAGAGTCTAGAAAAATAGACTACCCTAATCTACCTCAAGCTAACATAATTTTTTAGAAGAGTTCAAACTTTAAAGGCTAAAAAGGAAGAGCAACCTGGTTGTTGCTATCCTTCTAGAAGCTCAAATGTTTCAAGAAGTTAGGTGAGTAGATTTTTAGAGTCTGGGCTGCAACTTAGACAACTTATTGCCAAAGGACTATAGTGTGGGACATGAACTCCAGCGCAGCGTACTGGCATCTCATTGGTGTACTGCATCCATACAGATAGAAAGTGTAAGGTATAGTATGAAATCATAGAAAAATGACTAATTACCTAACTAATGAAGTGTACTACAATAATGCAAATAAAAAATAATAGAATGATAGAACAACAAGAAGAATACTTTAACTTAACCTATTTTATGAATTGACAAAGAAGGGTGAGGAAAGTGTACCTTCCTACCCCATGAGTTGATATCTTCAAGATCTTCACTCAAGGATAACTTGCACACATAATATGGGAAAATTTTGGGGCTATGTTTAGAGGACTTCCTCAGTCAGTCCTCCGCTTTGGTTTTTCCACCTCCACGGATAGCCAGATAGCAACAATTGAAGAAATATGATAAAGGAGAGTACATATAAATAGAGATACCAAGCAATAAGAAAAAACAATATGCTTCAATATCAATATGATAATGTAGTGAGTGAAAATGGAAGAATGTCACCTTCTCAACCAAGTGCTCTAAAGGAAAATGGAGGAATGAGTGAGTGTGCAAGCCTTTAGAGACCAACATTTTTGCAACAACGAGGAGAGTGTCAAGCCAACAAAACACTAACTTGTAGCTTCAATGGAGGTGATGGAGTTTGAAAATGAGTGTAGAAGTGTGATGATGATCAAGAAGCATGAAAGAATGAATGAGATAGTCATTTTAAAGGTGAAAATGGAGGCAAAAGATTCATTTGAAGTTGGTCAAGGGAGCAACAAGTGTTATACTTCGTGTCCAATGGAGGAGTGTAATGCCTCAATGGATTCTAGAGGTGGGAATCCTGTTAGGACAACAATGCACCGCATAGACATCCACGTGTCATGCTAGTGTCACAGAAATAATATCCCCCATCAACACACAAAACAACTACCAAGTGTATGATATTGCTATCAGGATTCAACCGTGTAGTTTGAGTCAAACTCATTGACCCATGTTTCACAGTGAGTGGTTCAGCGAACCCATCTCTCATGATATCGAATGGTCCTTAGCACTCATTGCATCTAGGTGACCTTCACGAGAGGTGAAGCCTTTGAGTGAAGCCGAGTCACCCATCCAGTCTTGCTCCGAGCTCGAAGGCAGCAGCAGGAGTTGCCACTCCCAAGGTTGGCCAGCGAGGGTGTTACCCATTGCAAAACCTTAGCCGACCAAGTGTTGTGCCTTATAGACCATTCATAATAGAGCCTTAGCTCATCAATTGATAAGTAGGAGGTATTTTTCCGCAGTGTCAAATTATGATATTGCTGTAGGGATTCAGCTTACGTGTAGTTTTAATTCCAAACTCGTGACTATGTTTCACGGTAGAGTGGTTCAACAAGAACCCATCTCTCATGATATCGAATGGTCCACTTAGCACTCATTGCATCGGTGATGCTCCGCAGGAAGTGAAGCAGTCCGGCCGAGTCACCATCGATCTTGCTCGGCTCAAGCGCTTAACCAGGGGGTTTTCAGGGTTGGCAAAAGCAGTGTACCCCAGCTGCGAAACATACAGTGAGTGTTGCCAGAACCGTCACCAGCCAGGCCTTTAAACATAATGTTGATGAAAGTAGGATATTTTTTTTCCACAGTGTCAAATTATGATATTGCTACTTCAAAGTTCAACCCGTGTAGTTTGAGTCAAATACCTCCCTGCTTATCCAACCTGAAATGGACATGAAGGTGGTAGAAATAGGGAGTTGCATTATGGAACTTAATTTTCTAAGGTAGGAGGTAGTGTAAACGGGGAATTTACAAGGGGGTACAAATTCATGCCATTACATTTTTCCCCCACTTTAATGAGCATAAGTGTTAGCGAATGCACAAGAAAGTAGAGAGAAAGTTGAGGAATGTGTTCCTAAGCTAGAAGTAGACCACAATCTAGGGAACTCAAACATAGGGAAGAGATGCGGCAGAAAAATTTTCAGTGCTATGGAGATTTGAACAAAAGTGCCATAGGTGCTTAGTCTTGTGGAAGGTGAACAAAAGGCTTTGCAGATTCTTGGTCCTACATAATTGGTTCCACAAGTGCTCGGTCTTGCAGAAGATGAACAAAGGGTTCTACAAGTGCTTGGTCCCTATAGAGATGAAAATGCTTCATGGGTGGTTGATCTTGCAAAGGAGGCACCACAGGTGCTCAATCCTAAGGGAGGCCAAATGTAAAAGGCTTTGCAGAGTCTAATTGACCCTCATAGGTTCTCAATCCTACAAGGCAACATGTTAATCCATAGGAAAAATATGTTAGGCAAGCGAAAAGTCACACAGATAGACAAACAGTCATATCTTGGAACAAGCAATTGAAGGAGAGAATTTTTCAAAGGGTCCTTAGGAAGCCTTCTAAAAGAAAGAGGAATCTGCTCAAGGAACACTATTTGGCTTGATGACATTTTTTGCTTGGCTCCGTCTTGTCATCCAAGAAATCCTTTGAAGATTGAGCTTTCATCAGGGAATCTGAAAAAAAAAAAAAAAGAATAGCTCCTCAAAGGGAAAATTATTACTTCTTTTTATACAAATTTGATTTAAAAAACTCTTGCCTAAAGGGGGTCCTTGTTGAAGGATGCAATTTTTGAAAAATACAAATTTTTAGTAAGGGATACATTGGCCACCAAATTCAGCTTATTGAAAATCAAAGAAATAGTATCCCCCCTTAGGATGGTGCATGTGAATCAAAGGAGCATGTGGCATCCTAAGGAAATAAAAAAAGGGCAATGATGTTGTGGCCCATGAGACATTGCAAGATGTAAACATGGAAATGTTGTGGCATGTAAGGGACAACACATTAGTACCACAACATCAAGAAGAAGCAAAGAAGAAAGAAAGATAAGAAAGATGGAAGAAATCAAGAGATAAGGGATGCGATAATTAGAGTCAAAACTGTTCATAGATATATAGATGAGTAAGTATAATATAATATACAAATAAAAAGAGATTTGCTCTCTAGTCCTTGTCAACTAGGAGGTCATTGTTCTCATAATCTAGATCATTATAGGAGGGTGGGCCGATCCTCCAAAGGGTGAAGGCAGTAAAGGGGTACCCTCTGACCCTCCTATGATAAGAGCTAAGGAAGAGGGCCCCTTGAGGTCTTCTTCGCTCAAATCCTATGAGGCAAACATCATTGATCTTGCAAAGATCATCGACAGAGCTGGGACATCATCCATTGAGTTGAAAATGCACTTGATAGGAGTTCCATGTGTCAACTAGGTTGGTGAAGAAGGAGGTGCCTGAGATCCATTGTCGACCTCACTAAAAGACTTAGGGGAAGTGACAAACTTGAGGGATGTTGGGGCATCCTCTATCACTAGGACAGTGCAAGCCAAAGTAGAACCCTCTCCTGAAGAAGGTGATTCCTTCTTCTGACCCCCATTAGAAGCAGGTTGGTTCTCCAACTTATGCTTCATCAAAAGATGTGAGATCACCAAAGAAGAAGCGAGAAGGTGAGGAGGAAGAAGATAGAACCATAGTGGATACTACCAAGGTATTCAACATATCCATGGGCTTAGGAATAGGTGGGATATCTAAAAGGGACATCAGGAGAGGAGGCTCAATTGAGGGAGTGATGAACACTTGCACCCTTTTAGGGTGAGGGTCATCCATGCTCGCGGGGGGAGCTAGAAGCAAGATTGAAGTTATGGGAACCAAAGGGTGATCCCACAGTACTAGTTTACAATTTTTTCCAAACTGGACATTGCACTGAATTTTTTAACTAAATATTCACTTTCAGACACCTATAGCAGCTAAACCATGAGGAATTTGAAGATTATGCAAACTAGTGATTTGTGACATTTTTCTTGTAGATTCTAAATATATATTTTTCAAAACTTTTGGAATAGGATTGTACTTCTTTTTCCATCTCCTTAGAAAACTAGTTTTTAACAGTAAACACCATTTCTAAAGAGTGGCATTACTAGCTAACACAACTTTTTTTCTATGAAGGATAAAATTCTATTTTTTCTCAAATTTACATTTTTAACTATGATATCTAGTGCATGGAATTGGTTTCATAGCATTTTGTTGAATATTTTTTTCTTAATTAAGTTTCAAAGTCAAGCCAATTATAATTTGGACATGATTTACTAGCTAAAACATAACTTTTTTTGTGTATCAATATTCAATTTTTTTTTTGTTGGATCAAGGACATCAATATCTAGTGCATAGATTTTTTTCATATTTTTTTTTATAATATTCTATTTTTCCACATGTGAAGAATAGAGATCTTGATTTTCGGTGATAAACCTACATTCACAAGAAATAAAAAAAAAATAATAATAATCAAATTAAATTTATTTAAAATTATACTTTTTGGGAAGCTTATAATAAGGACTAAATACTTACAAAAAATAAATTTAATGAATTCATTTGATCCCCCAAAAGGTAAATCAAAAGTGGTTTTTTATCAACATTTTGATAGGTGTAAAGGAGACTCCATTGTAGGTATGGTTTAAGACTAGCAGGGTTTTATCCAAGGGGGTTTGATCTAAGGTAGTTTGATCAAACCCTCGCTAATTGGAATCCTTTAAATGGAACTTTTCAAGGCTTAAATCATTATATTTTCTAAAAATATGTGATTTCAACAAAAATCGGGATCTCACAGAAATTGTAAGCCACTATTGTGGGATCACCCTGAAGTAGAAGAAGCAAAAAAGGGAGGCACAATAGGAGATGTAGGAAATGGGAGTTAGTGGCTCCTCTTTCTCCTTTTGCAAAGTAGCCTTCTCAACAGCTAGAGCCTTTTTTTAGCTCTTACACTCATGTGTAAGGAATTTTCTTCATATCCAAGAGCTAGAAGCTACAGCTTCAGGAGGAGTAGAAGGCTCCTGTTCTACCATGGGAGTATCCATTATAGTCATTGCTAGTGAAGGGAATTCAACTCCTAGATAGAAATAGTAGGATGAGATGTAGGAACAAAAGAAAAAATCGATGGAGAAGTAGACTCGGGCACCTCAGTAGTGGGCCTCTTCCCATTCACCACCAAAGAGGTGGGAGCACTAAAAGGCTACGAAGGTTGAGACATAGAGGCAACACCATGGATACCCATCCCCTTACCATAGACAATGGGCTAAGGCATTATGGACAAGAAAATAAGGTCGAACACCTAACACTTTCCCTTTCGCTAAGCAGGTGCCATCACACTCCCCATGTGAGGCATGGGAGCAAAAGTAAAAGGTGCCACAAAAGGCTAGGAGGTGGAGGTGTATGGAGTAGTAGAGGAAGAGGAAGGCTCCTGGGCATGAGAAGGCCTCCTCATCCCATTTTGAGAGGAGGAAGAGGCAACCTATTGTTGTGAGATCATAGAAGCTTTAATCAAAATATCATGGGGGGAAGGGGGTAGGTCAATTTTGGTGCTATGCCCCCATTCTTGTATTTAACAAAAGTGTGATAAAATAGGTCCATCCTTGGAGGAAACAAACCAATAGAGGTAAGCCAAAAGTGATCTAATGAATAGGCCCAAAAAAACACTAGGGGTTTATACCCAATGTCATGCATAACGTGCATGAAGCCCTCATGAGAGAACTTCAAGAATTTATGGATCACTGAAGGGACTATGTTCATGGAAACTAGCCATGGGATGCCTAGCTTCACTCTGAACAAGTTTGATTATGAGATGATGTCAAAAATAGTATTCATGACCTCGAGACCTACCAAGACTAAAAGAGATATAGAACCAAGTGAAGCAAGCGAGAGTCCATCATGGGTACATATGGTGCTTTTTATCTTCTCTTATTCCTCCTTATGAAGGAAATTTAGAAGCAACATCTCTTCTGTGATCACATTCACATGACTCGCAAGGTCCACTAGGACCCTACTCACAATGTTTCCATTGAGGTGAGCAAGAATGTACAAAGGAGAAGGCTTCCCATTCACAGGAACATCCTGTGATGTAAAGGTTAAATTTGGTGAACTGGTCATAGGATGAGCTGAGGGAATGTGAGTAAAGGAGACCATATTGATGTACTTTGAAAGGACTTCCTTGGAAGGGTATGAAGGCTCAAAAATCAAGTTCATAGAGTGTGACAAAAAAGGTTCTATGTAAATCTACAACTCACTATTAGATTTCTCCATGGATTTATTCACATTCCTCTTTTTCCCATCGAGGTGGATAGTACCATAATCGATGCAATCCTTTATCTTCTAATGTAGGCACATACATCGCTTAGTATCATGTCTATTAATCCAATGGTATTGGCAGAATTTATTTTCTTCATACCAATCAAGGTAGAGCTCAGTAAGGCATTGAGGATCCGGTAATACTGTTATCTTATCCTCCAATAATTTTTCAAGATAGAGGAATAACATTCAAACAAATTTGTGAACTTTTTGTTACGTTTGAGGCCTTTGCTACTAGATGCAACAACTACATTCACAACAAATTTTCCTTTTCTATAAATTGACACAATAGACCTACCCTCAGGATGAGAATGCGAGGAAGATCCCCCAAATTAGGTAATTGTCTATTGGTATTCCCGCAAGGGTGCACACAAATGCGTGAAAGTGTACTTCATTAAAGAAAACTTCTCCTGCCATGACCTCTATAGGTTACTGATGAAAACCTTTTGCACATCTGAGTCAGGAAGAGGGTAACAGATCTATGAGAATAGTAGTTGATCATATCGAGTAATGAAGTTAGTTATCTTCTCATGCTTTCCCTACTTACATAAAATGAGATACAGAAAGGCCATCTTTGCCTGATGTTTTCCTAGAATTGCTAGAGAAACCAATTCACAAGCTTGATCAAACAAGAATATGGAGTTATTGAGCAAGGAACAATACCACTCTAGTGTTACCACTTGAAATATCTAGGAAATAACTATGGCCAGGAAGGCATAGTGGTGAAAGGCATTCGTACACATTATGTTGAATTGTTAACATGTGTGTGTTGGTCTCCCTCTCCCCATACTTTTCAAATTTCAAATTTCATTCATTGGGGGGAGGGAGTGTTTAGAATCACTATTGAAAGAGGAATTTTATGGAAGAAAGGTAGAAAGATCAATGGGAGGTGGCTTGGGAGAGGTTTTCCAGCTAATTCTGCATCTGGCCCATATTTTGTAGTAGGACATTTGGAATGGGGTTAGATGATGAGACAAAATCAATGGAACTACTGCCAGAACCACCATCAAAACCACCAGAGCCACCACCCTCCATTCCACCAAAGCTTCCACTACCAAAATCCAACGTGACCCCAAAGTTACCACCACTGAAATTAGAAGGGATAAAGTTGAAACTGAGAGGGATTCTATTTAATTTAATGGTTGGAGGTGCATCGGGCATGGAGGTGGTGTTTTCTAGAGGGCTCAATTCATCCATGTACATCAAGGTTACAGACATCAAATTTCTCCCATAAATATTCTAGAGGTTGCATGCCTAGAACCTCAGGTAACACCCGATCCAGGGTTGTATCAAGGGACATAAATTTCCACTATGTTGATGATGCCTCAAAGGAGCTCCATGCCCACTTGATCTTTTTCTAGCATATATCGCATCTCATTGGCAATCTTAGCGGCCCTAGTCATGTTTCACTCTTTCCCCAAATGATTTGTGAGATCCAATAGCCTCCTATCTAGAGCAATGAGATGCTTTGCAATAATAGTGAGAGCATCATCATTGTTCAAAGGTGGAGTTGTAGGAGAGATAGTAGGTGTAGGGGCATGAGTGGTCTCATCAAAGAAACTAGCCTCCATCCCTAAGACCATCTCCTGAGAAGTGAAACCAATAGTGACCTTCGATAAATCCATCCCTAGGTGTCAGTGTCACACACTCCTTCACACAACATAATTAGAAGTTGTAGATTGAGTTGTAAATCTCATAAAGTTTCACAACCCTCAAGTTAGAAACCTACACAAGATACAAGAGGAGGAATCCCCAAACAAGGGAATGGACACTATGTTGTTCATGTTGGGTTCACTAAAATGTAGAGGAGGGGGACTAACTACTTAGGACTCCAGATCATAGGAGAGTCTAGAACAATAGGCTGCCCTGATCTACCTCAAGCTAGTGAATTTTTTCAGAAGAGTTCAAAGTTAAAATGCTAAAAAAGAAGAGCAACCTAGTTTTTGTTGTCCTTCTATAATTTTGAGTATTTCAGGAAGTTAGGTGAGAATATTTTTGAAGTCTGGGCTGCAACTCAGACAACTTACTACCAAAGGACTACAGTGCAAGGTAGAGGCTCTAATGAGGCACATTGGCATCTTGATGGTGCACTGGCATCCATGTGGGTACAGGCAAAAAGTGCAAGGTATAGTACAAAATCATGGAAAATCGACTAACAACCTAACTAATTAAGTTTACTACAATAATATAAATAGAAAATAATAGAATGAAAGAATAACAAGAAGAATACTTTAACTTAACCTATTTTACAAATTAAAAAAGAAGAGTGAGGAAAGCACACCTTCCAACCCACAAGTTGATATCTTCAAGATGTTCACCTCAAGAAGAACCTACACACAAAATATAGGAAAATGTTAAGGCCGTGTTTAGAGGATTGCCTCAGTTAGTCCCCCACTTTGGTGTTTCCTCCTCCATGGATAGCTAGATAGCAACAATTGAAGAAATATGATAAAGGAGAGTACGTAGAAATAGAGATACCAAGCAATAAGAACACAAAATATGCTACAATATCAATATGATAATGAAAAGTGAGTGAAAATGGGAGAATATCACCTTATCAACCAAGTGATCTCAAGGAAAATGGAGGAAGGAGTGAGCATACAAGCCTTCAGAGACAACCATTGCCACAACAAGGAGGAGAGTGAACCTAAAAAACACTAACTTGCAACTTCAATGGAGGTGGTGGAGTTTGAAAATGAGTGTAGAAGTGTGAAGAGAGTTTCCCAAAGTATGAAGATGATCAAGAAGCATGAAAGAATGAATGAGATGGCCATTTGAAAGGTGAAAATGGAGGCAAAATTTTTGTTCAAAGTCAGTTAAGGGAGCAACAAGTGTTACACTTCACGTCCAATTGAGGAGTGTAATGCCTCTATGGATTCCATGGGTGGGAATCCTATCAAGACGACAATGTGCCACGCAGATGTCCACATGTCGTGCTAGCATCCCAGACAAAATATCCCCACTAACATGCAAAATAGTTGCCAAGTGGATAGGGAAAGGTTGCAGAAATAGGGATTGCATTATTGGACCTAATTTTCTAAGGTAGGAGGTAGTGTAAATGTGGAATTTTCCTACGGGTACAAATTCCCACCATTATACATACATATCAAATTAATAAACTAAAATTGAAGGACAATAACTCTTAAATGAAGTTAATTAAAAGTGATTTATTTTATTTTTATAAAAAATTCTATATTACCAAATTTAACTAACATACAAGAAATTAAATAAATGTATTTTTCAATCATTTTTTAAAATTTTATTGTCATATAAAAATGATAATAGTTTATCCTATTTAAAAAATAAAAAATATTTGCTAAATTGTCACTAAATTTTCAAGAGAACTATAATAATTTGAATTCAGGAGTTCCCTACACATTAAATACTTTAAAAGGATTGTGAGAGTAGAAAAAATATTATTTTTACATGAAATCCACATTTCTTGAGTTGATGTGAGTGTTGAGATATTGGTGTGTTGATTCGCATACAAACAATTTTGGATTGAAAAGAATGTTGAGATTTTAGAGAGCTTGTATCATGTAGAAGTTTGAATATAGACAATACAATAGCAATTGGAAGCATTTACAATAAAATGAGGTGGGAATTAAACTTTGTAGTATGGGTTGGAGGTGTCTTGAATTTTGGTGAAGCTATGATAGCAACTAAATGGCTTTTGGTTGTGTTATGATTATCAAATATTGTAGATAGTAATATATTCCTTAAGTATGTTTTGTAATGTTGGAACATGTGCAACATTTTTGTAGTGCATGCAACAAGAAATAGGATAAGTAAATGTTTCAAAATGTGCTCTAGAGTTTTGTAACTTATAAGAGTGTTATGTCTACTACCATAAGTCATGGAAATGGTCTTGATAATAAAAGGGAGAAAGGTATGAATAAATTCTTCCTAAACTAATCTTAGAGGATAGTGTTATATAAATTTTAGATCTTTACAATTATTAAAAGGATAAAATATATAAAACATAAGGAAAATCATAACAAAACACAAGTGTACTCAGATAAAAACCTTCCAAGAGAAAAAAACCCCATGGTCTAAATTATTTCAATGTATAATTTACTAATCTAAAAATAGCTACGTTACACTTGCAAAGAAAACATTTATAAGAGTATTACTAACAAGAGATCTCGAGTAATTTTGACAATATAATAGTACCTATAAAATCACTAATTAATATCTCCATCTCAAGCATCCTATAAATAGGTGAACTAGTACATGAAGCTATTAAATGTTAATTACAAAACCATGAGATAAAAACCCCACAAAAAGTGTTTCTCAAATACTAGAGTTAAAAAACTAACACTTAAATCACAAGATGACTTCATAAGCTAAAAATAATATTTATATTTCACTTTTTAGAAGTGCTTCATAACCAACTCGCCAACTTGGCCATTCCATTTTGGATTCATTTTCTCCATTTAGAAAAGATCATAAGTTGGCCAACAAGTGCAACTCCCTCTTTTATCTCTTTTCAATATCTGATTTACTTTTACATCTCTAATGTAGAAGGTCCAACTTCTATACGCCATAATTTTTTTTATCTAGAAGGGCATTGGAGTCCTTTTTAAATTGTAGATTTCAAAAAGATCTATGTAATAGCCATCCCTAAAAATAATGTTGAACAACTCAATTTTTTAGACTCTTCCTCTTGAAAATAAAATTATATAACCCAAAATTTAATTTTTTTATATTTTATATTTCAAAAATGATATTCTTCATAAACTCAACATTACAAGAAAGGAAATGATACACGTTTCAGGAAGTCTCCCACTGATCAATAGTCATATTACGACACATCTTTCCAATAGTTGCATAAACCAAGTTTCATAAAAAAGCCTCGAAACAACAATTGTAATTTCATGAACCAAAATTTTAATAAGATTTCTCACAAATAAAAATAAAAAATAAAAGTGGCCACATTAGGAAATTCCAATTGAAATAAATTAAATACATCCTTGAGGGAAAAAAGGACTATTACAACACATTAAAATGGTTAAATAGATGAAAACATAAAATACATTAAAATGGTTAAATAGATGAAAACATAAAATTTTATACTATTGGCATAATTCAAAAGAAAACACAAAGAAAAAGAGATCAATAAAATAATTAAAAAATATCAATAACCCATATTTTTGTCAACGATTTCGCATCATGAGCACCGTGTGACTTTGACATGGCCACCTAGAGGGAGGAGGGCAATCATGATTCTCTAACCACACAATAGTATGCAATGAAAGAGTGGTCCCTAACCACATGAATATAATAGTGCGTAGTAACATAGTGGATTCATCCACAAAGAATGGTGGTTCTTTGACCACATAAATATCATAGCTGGCAATAAAAGGGTGGTCCTTGACCACATGAATATAATAGTGCATAGTAACTTGGTGGACTCTGTTAGAGTGAATAATTTATCTATTCACTATACTTATGTGTAATTAGGTTGATGAGGTTAGAAAACTTCTTGTCTAACTAAATGTGCAACCTTTAGTCCTCTAGAGGTTATCAAGTTGTTTAGTAACCTCATGTGCATACTTTTTGAGGTTGGAAGACTTTCTATCTCACCTCAAAAGTCACTCAACGATTGGCATCAAAGTTGATGACTTGGTCAAATAGGTTGTTGGTTTACACATTCCAGGTGATCCAAACCTGATGACACCTATAGGACACTTGTCTACTTATTTGTGCCACATCATGGGGTAATTTTCAATCCAAATGATAGATGGATTGTCTCTTCCTTGTCTATATAAGCAAGACCATATTGTACATTTTAATTAACTCTTTTATCAATCTCTTTGATAATGTTAATTTGCGAATGTGTGTTAGGTGCATACAATTTATTTCAACTCTGTTTTACAAGAAATTTGTTTTGGCCTATTCATACAGGTGTGTTTAATGGGATTTTTTTTGGCTTGGTTCATGGAATTTTGGAGTCATAATTTGCAGAATTTTTTTGAGTTTCATTGCAGGCCTTGCCTATGCCCGGACTCTGTGTTTGATAAATCTGTCCATTCTTCTGAAAGACAAGGTTTTGAGGGCACATTGAGGACTAAGTGGGAGATTTCCTTCTACATTTGGTGGCCTTCACATACCCGGTTCTCCTTCCTATGGTTTCTCATGCATCAATTTGCAGTTTGAATCTCCATACTTATCACAAGTTCACGGAAGATATTTGCAGACATTTTTTGTTTGTTCCAGTGAGGTCTCATAGAAAATCACATCTGGAATATTTTCATTCCAGGTGGCAATCGCCTCTTGAAGTGTCATGTCTACCAATCTTCAAGGCATCATTAAAATCACACCTTTTCTCGACACCAACACTCCAATCACAACACTTCCAAATCGTAATATGGAGAATATTGATGGTGCAAGTAGCCATTTAACAGGCAGTGCCCCTCTACCAAAGCGCGGCCTTCATAGAATTTACCTGCATACTAAGCAGTGATATGTTGTTTGTAGCTTGCAGGCATGACCTTTTTTAAGGAGCAGATCTGGTCATCGAAGATCCTCGCAGCTTCATCAACAGACCAACACTTGCAGATTTCTAATTTTTCATGCACCTTAGCTCTAGATCTACACTCCCACGTGGCCCTCAAAGTCTCCTACACAACTACTTTTTTTTACTTGGTTGATGATCTGTTCCAACAGCTCCATAAGCTTTATTCATTTTTTTGAATTTGTCAAAACTCTTGGTTTTTTGGCATAGGTCTCTAGTTTTGCTTGAGGAACTATAAGTTCGTATACAAAACCAACTTTACCTCTATGTGATCTGCCTGCACCTTCATTTGGTTGGCCGTGAGAATATCCCGTCTCTTCCTCCTCACAATTTTAACATTTTCTGTTATGTTTGGCATTTTGTTTGTTAAAATTGTTATTCCTTAGAAAAAATTTTGAGTGAAAATGTTGTGTTCTTAAACAATCAAATATTATATGTAACAACCATATAATCAGGTACCTTGGAATTTTACCCTACTCTAATGTACAAAATAACTAAAAATGTGAATGATAAAAGACTAAGGACACTTCAAGATTAGCCTAAAGAGTGATAAAACAAGAAGGAAAATAGGTAAAACAAGATGCAAATGATTATACCTTCCCTGCTATTGAAGACTCCTTGATTGGCCCTTGATTGGGATGATTTTGTGTGCTCCTTAGATGGCTTCTTGAGTGGCTAAATGCAAGATCAACTTATGCAAAATGATTAAAATGAATGGCTAGATGATAGTGAATGATTGAGAATGCAAATTGGTAGCATAAGGTTGCTCAAATCCAAAGTGTTGAAAATGCCCTTGAGGAGGGGGTATTTATAGGAGAATTTGAATTCTCTAGAGAATTCAACGGTTGAGATTCATCTAACAAGGTCAAGATGAAGGGCTATGGTGGGTTGAGAACTCACAAGCCCTCACATCTTGACATGTGGATGGTGAAGTGGCTAAGAGGAGATGAGGTGTAAGTGAGGTGGCCAAAAGGTACATGAGGTGGAGGAAGGACAAGTACCCGGTGGCAAGTACATTGGGAGATGGGAAGAACTCTTGTGAATAAAAGTGAATTCTTAAATCTCACAATGATTGGAAGAATCTAGTGACAAGACAAGGTCTCAAAAGGTGGGAGTTTGTCACATGTGACTTGATGTGAAGAGTCAAAGGTTCTAGAAGATGCATAGGAAAAGGGGATTCTAGGAGGAATTAAAAATTCCTTGGGGGATGGAGAGAGTTGACCAAGGTACTGATTAAGATTAATTAATCAGTAATTAGAAGATAAATGAGGATTAGAAGCCAACTTGCAAAATTTGGAGGATGTGACACATCCTAATCAAGGATTAGGCATGTGTACATCCCTAATGAAGAGATTAGGAGATGGATTAGATGAAAATTACATGTGAGAGATTTAATAAATGTATTATTTATTTAATTCATTTGATGAAAATGGGATTAAGGAGGGTAAGGTATTTAATTGTTAATTAAATACCTTAGATCAAGGCGTATTCATGGGTATTAATTAAATAATTGTAATATTAATAATTAACTTAGATAAGAGACGTTTAGATGAAAAATAATAAATTTGGATAAATTAAGTGTCCAAATTTGATGTCTACAAAGAACAATAGTCATAGATGTAAAAGTTAAATATTAGTCAAACTTCTAATTTCCAGAGACAACTTTTTATGCCAAGATAAATCGTTGAGATCCTTGTTAATGCTCAAAAGGGGATCAAATTGTCAAATTTTGTAAGGGGGAGGCAATTTTTTTTCGCCATGGTCTACAAAGTGTTATAAGCAAGAGTAACCTTTGAATTCCTTGTCTCTTCTTCCCATCTGCTTTCTCATTTTTTTTGGGATTTGAAAGGCATACTCAATCTATGTCTTCATTATCTACCTCATGACATAAACTTGTAAGGACTCAACAATAAATAATTTTGTAAATGCACTCACATAGAGTACCACAAAAACTAAATGTTTGTTAATTAGGGATGGAATTTTGTACTTACATTGAATTATAAAGTGTAATGGGGGGTTGTGTAGTTCCTTGACTATCCATCACAGTACTTAATAAATCTTCATGATTCTCAAAAAATGTGTGTGTTGCCTTGATTTTCCATCACAACAATGAATCCTCATGATTCTCACCTCATGTGTGTGTGTTTTGATGCACACCTTTTTTTTAGATTCTTGTACATCTTTTGGACCTAATTAAGGGTCTAAATTCCTTGCACACTTTTCTGCTTGATTTCAGTTGGCCTGCTAGTACCTCTTAGCATTAAGGGGGGATTATGCCAATGTTATGCTAGTACTTCTTTCAATGAAGTAGTGGAGAAATCTTCTTTTTTGGGGCTCTCATAGACCTTCTATCCTGATCTCTCATATGGAGGATTATTTTAGTGGATCATATTTTGTGAGATTCTAGTACTTATGTAGAGCAATGTCTTGCATATTTTAGTAGTGTACAAATGTCACTCATGCATTTATTGATCATACTATAGAATCATAACTTACTATCTATATTTTCAACTTCATAGACATTTGTGTATTCATGGTTGAGTAGTGTTCATATGTTCAGTCATGCAATGTTTTGTATCTCTTATCTTGATCTACATTTCTTGGAGGTTCATTGATTCTAGCGAACACTAGTTCATCTTCAAAAAAGTTTACAACTTTGAGATGCAAGTCAATATTTCTTTATTGTCATGTTCCTTTCATCAAGGGAAATCCTTTCATAAGGTCTTAAATCCTTCTCTTTCTCTTTATTTGAAAGGAGTTTTGTTCCCACTAGGCTTTCTCCTTTTTCTCCATTTATGAGAAAATGTATTGTACATGGGTACCTCACTAGGCCTCATAGTCGAGACCCATTTCTATCTATTTTAAATTTTGTGATGTCCCCAAGTATCACTTACGGGGGTGTTAGAGTGAATCATTTATCTATTCACTATACTTAATTGTACTTAGGTTGATGAGGTTAGACAACATCTTATCTAACTAAATGTGCAACCTTTAGACCTCTAGAGGTTACCAAGTTGTTTGGTAAACCTAATGTACATACATTTTCAGGTTGGAATACTTTCTATCTAACCTCAAGGGTCACTCAACACTTGACATCAAGGTTGATGACTTGGTCAAATAGGTCGTTGGTTTGCACATTCCTGGTGATCCATAGGTTGACACCTATAGGACACTTGTATACTCATTTGTGCCACATCATGGGATGCTTGCCAATCCACATGATAGTTGGATTGCCTCTTCCTTGCCTATATATGCAAGGCATCCTCATTTGTACATTTGGGTTGACTAAATACAATATTTGACATTGTACACTTGTTCTTGTTTTTTATCTCCATGATCTCCTAATTCTTATAGACTCATCCACAAAGAATTATGGTTCTTTGACCACATAAATATCATAGCTAGAAATAAAACGGTGGTCCCTGATCACATGAAAATGCATAGTATTAAGGTGGAATCTTACATGAAAGAATATAATAACCATATGGTGACCATCAAGTATAGGTGCACAAAACTTGAGACATGTGAAGAAATCAACCTTTAATCCACTGCATCTACAACACTGCATAAGAACACCATATGATGCATGAAAGATGAATTTAGTTGGATCCTTGAAAAATTTACACCACATTCCTATCTTAACTATCATTAGGATATCTTTATTACTCATAAATTTGTTTCCATAATCATGTTGTGACATGATTATGTCCTCACTATATTATTTACCCCAAGTCATGAAGATTATCTCTCTATAGATCTTGTTATGATACCATGTGCTAGTGTTAGGAGGTGTTCTTTCAATTTTCTCTTAATAATCCTAATTTTCTCATCCTATGATTGTCAATCTAAAACACCTTGATTCTCTCACATGCGTAATTTACAAAGGATACATCATGTGGATCTTGTATGACATCCCTTTCCCTCACTCCAAGTTGGATACCCTATATCAAAATTAGAGGCACAACCCAATATTAACTAGTTTCTTTTCACACAACTCACCCATATAACTCCATGAGGTACACTATATTGGAGTACAGTCATGTAGTGCCAACACTTACTTCACTTTCTTGGATAAGGTTCTCTTCCAATCAATCATGCTCATAACTACTCATTTCACATTTTTTCCCTTTCATCTCAAAATAACACAACCTATTGGTTCACACAAGACACCTCTCTCTTGAGTGTCCTAGGTACTTGTCACATTACATTCTAATACAACAAAAAAATTCACTTTTAGAAGGTTTAGGAATTTATAGCTACATAATGATATTCATTTTTATTTATGTTCTTGGTCATTTAATAACTTTTTTTTAATTCACACCAGTTTCTAGTTTAAAATTTCACTTTCTTTCTAGGACACCTATAATGTCCCCTATTTGGTATACATAGAATTCTACCCTAAAATCACAATTTCCAAGAGATATTTTATTCAATTACAACTTTTGATAGACTCTAGTTTTACCCTACAATAATGTTAGCCAATGATTCATAATATAATATAATTAATTGATCATTTGTATTGCTACATCCACGGGTATGTGTGGGATCATCATGGAAAAAAGGCCCTTAATTGGCAAAAATTTAGAAAAATCAAAGTTAGGCAACTTGACGTAAAAATTGAATAAGTTATCTATATTATTTCAAAAATATGTAAGAATAGAATATGTATCAAATTGAATGTAGTTTCTAAACTACTAGGTTTGTTTAAAAAAAAATCTATTTGGTGAAAATTGAAATTTCAATGCGAGTGTACTTAAATTTCAGGGAAAAAATAAGAAGTAGGTGTCTATCTGACCACCCTAACCACAATAAAAGATAATATTTTTTATAATATTTTAGATATAAGTAGAGGACTCATGCCCCAATGTGATGCATATTTTTTTTGTAATTTTTTCCAACTAAATAATTAATTATGAATTTTGTATTATAAATTTTTAAAAATATAAAAACTTCGATATATCGACCACCTTAACTTGGTCAAAACTTCATAAATTCAATTTTTCTTTTTTGAATCCTATAGTATGGAAGCATAGAATGTGACACATGTTTTGGATTCAAAAAATGTGATACCATTTGAAATCTATAGATGTTTTTTAATCAGCCTATCAATCAAGGCTTTAGTAATTTGAATAGAAAATGAATAATAATTACTTATTAAATTCAAAGTAAAGAATAATTTATATCGGTGGAAAGTTGAGAGTCTCCTTTAAAATCCCTTTCCATTTCATCAATTTTGGGTAAAAATAGTTTGTTAGCTACATACCCATCATATTGCCACTTTTGGTCCATCATGATCTTGCACATACCCTTGCATTATTTAACATATATATATATATAGATGAGTAACTCACAATGTTGATTCTAAATTATTATATCCTCAATAATAAATCATTGGGGAAGATTAGAGAAGGAACCTCAATAGGGTGTTAGGATTCTTTCATACTTCTAAGCCCAAGGGTGGATATTCAACCCCCTTATCTACTTAGCAAGGAAATAAATGGAATTGATATATTCAAATATTTACTTTAAGTAGAATACTACTATCTATGCAACTGTGTTATTGTTATAACCACAAAATGTAGATGCAATAGTTTGGTGTGTAGATAATTATTCTAATCGACCTATTGTAGATATCAATCTATAGATTATCTTCGATGTTGTTTTATGCCTCTCTCCTTGGAATATTTCCCTTTTTTATATCCCATGGAAGGGAAGAGTCATAACCATTTGTTATGTTTGTCCCTAAGGGATGCAACCCTCTTGACTGATTGTTGCCTCTTCAACCAATCGATGCCTTCTTTAAGCATATCTTCCCTTTCAATGAATCAATGCCTCTTTATGTGTCTTTTGTATAAGGTTGTAGATTATGGAGTATTGTATAGGGTATTTTTTTATGTAATAATATTATTATCTTCCCACCCAGATTTTTTATCCTTTCATCTCCCTAGGGGATGTGATTTATTCCCTTGTTCTTTCATGAGGGCATTACAATCCACCCTTCCCAAGATTGCTTTCCCTCAAGGAATTTTAGATTTAGATGATTAAAGATCTTGACACTCTCCCAAGTTGTTTTTTTCTGTAGGATCCCCTTTCCACTTAACCAGATACTCTAAGATAGTTTTCTTCCATAATCTCTTCTCATGCATATTAAGAATGATCTTGAGTTCTATGATCGACTTGCCTCCATCATCCAATGGGGCAAAATTTGAGGAGGGAGTGACATGTTGTCTTAGTACCAATTAAAAGCCTTTAAATAAGATAAATCTTGAATTTTATCTTGCAATCATGTAAGAAAATATTGCATATGTATATATAATGCATAAATCCAATTATTTCTATTACTATTTGTAGTGTAGAAAATTTTACTCCTTTCTAAGTGTTAGTACAATTTCACACTTAATTTGGACATATTTTAGTGACCTCAATTTTATGCATTTTATCCTTCATAAATAGGCCCCTAAACCCCTTTGTTATGAATCCCAAGACCTATTTTAAACATTTTCTGACATTACAACATGCATTTAATTAATTTAATGCCTTGAAATTCATTAGTCTTGGATTTTTTGGCCATGACCCATTCACCCTTGGGCGAATGGGTCCCCTTTAAGATCCAAATTTAACTTTTAAACATGTTTTTGGTGGCATTTTAAAGTCCTCAATTCAAGATTTAAATGTTGGCTTTCAAGATTTAATAATCAAGAAATTAGAAAGGAAGCCTATAAAGCCTGGTCTTTTCACCATTTTACACTACGTTGAGAAACAAATTAGGGAGATATTCACAAAATTAGCACTCAAGGTCAAGAAGAACATTCAAGCAAGAAAATTTGAAGTCGTGGAGCAGAATTTCAATTGTTTTTGCAGGTCTTCAAGCTCATTTTGTGAAGATTGATCAAGCATTGTTCCTAATTGAAGATTGATGCCTATGGTGGATCATGATGGATTCTAGATTTTGGGACATGTAACTAGCCATTTCCCTTGATCTAATGAATTGTTTTATAGTGATCCCATCTTTTATCTTCATTCCACTAGCCACCTCAAGCAAGGTATAATTAGATTTTTGATCTATTAGGGGATTTGACTTCTCCCTAACTAGGTCTTTCATTCATGATTCAAGTTCATATAGGGATCTTATTCTAACACACTTGAATAAGGTTTCTTTGCTTTCTAGCTTTTAACAATCTTAGAAAAACTTATTATTAGGGCTCACACACACTTTTAGGTTTCATATCTATATTTTTCATCAAGGTTTAATTACCAAACTTGGGGTTTGATTGAGGAAAAACCCCATAAAAACAAACCAAAGTTTTCATTTTTTGTTGCAAGTATAGATCCAAAAGCAAAGGTTGAAAGGTACATGTAGAAAGAGAAGATCAGAGGCTACATACCCAAATTTTGAATTTCCAAAAATGCCTATCAAGACCCATTCACCCTAGGGAAAATCTATCCCAGGAGGACACTCAAGAGGAGCTTTCTATGATAGGTGCATAAAATCATAACTTTCTCAGATCTATCAAAAGTTTGGGTTATAAATTGATGTTTCAAGTGTTACATTGCATAATTGAATTAATTTACTCTTTTTTATTTTTTCTCCCAAAAGTGCATTTTAGGATGATTTACCTTGTCCTTAGTCATAAGGAAAGTAACAAGATCTCCATTAAGATTGAATCACCTAAGGGTTGAAAGTCAATCTTTCCCTAGGGGATCTCTTTTTCCCAATGAAATGGGGAAAGTGTAGGTGCATACCCCCATTCCACATCCCATATTAGGATCACCCACATTTTCCTCCATTTCATTTTGGTGAACCCGAAATTGTACATCTAAAATTCTAAAATTGGACTCCATATAAACCCTAGATCTAGGATTTTCATTAGTTTTCATTGCATTACATTATCTTGCATCTCATTTAGGGTTGTTAAAATTGAATTAGTTTGCATCTCATTTATGGTTTTAGGTTTGCATTTTGCATCCTTTTAAATCTGAAAAAATTCAAAATTGCATATTAGTGTATTTTCAATCATTCACATTCACAATTTGAGTCAAGATTGCATTTCAAAAAGTATCACATTGTTCATCATTTTTCACTAAATTCACTTGCATTTAGACACCTAAATCTAGAAAATTCTATCACTGAAACCACAGTTTGCCACCAAAAACAAAAAACCCTAGTAGTAAGCCTTAGATTCTAATTTTAATTTTTGAAACCCCTATGCTAAGACCCATTCACCCTAGGGTGAATCTAACCCTATATGAGTACCCTACTAGATTTCTAGGTGCATTTTTAGGTCAGTTTCTACATTTTGTTTATGTTGTTACATTTGCATTTTGAATTTTGAAATAGTTTAATTTGAATATTGAAGAAAGTTATTCTTTTAAGGAAAAATTGAAAAAAATTGAAAAAGTTATTGTTTGTTTTAGTATTGGGTTATTTTAGATCTATGATTATTTATTTCATCATTGCATTGCATTAGGTAGGTTATTTTTTATTTTTAAACATTGGAAACCATAAACTATATCAAAATATTAAACAAGAAACTACACATTAAATGGTCAACGTTGGAGAAAGCATAGTTATTTGAAAATGTCAAATCTCTTTCTACAAGTTAACATATCCTTTGATCCCTTTGACAGTGATGAATTTTACGTGTTATACATATCCCTTGAGGATTTCATCTCACAAGGATCATCCATTAAGGCTTGTTATGACAAACCCAAACAAAGAGAAGTTAACAGAATCAAACCTCAACTTACCATTTACCCACCCTCACATCAACAAACACAAGTTCAAACCAAACCTGTGCTTATCATAGGACCACCTAAAAATAAACCATTACCTCAAGGAACCATTTTGAATTTTTCAAGGAAACTTACTAGTAACAATGTTTCACAACAACCATGTTACAACACTGTTTCTCATACATATAACACAAGGAATAATAGGCAACCAAAAATAATACCTATCTTATTACCATTGCCTCAACCAATTTTTCCTAGTGCTCCTCGCTTTCCTTTGCACAATGGGAAGGAGTATGATCTTGTGGAACAACTTAAAAACACTCTTGATAAGATTTCTCTATGGGACATTATTCAAGCTTCACCTAATTACCATAGCATGCTTCAAAATTATTTGCAACAAGTAGTTATCCCTCCTAGTGTGCAACCAAATTATGTAGAAACCCTAATTCAAGGTATGAATTTGGTTAACATTGACATTATATTTATCCAAGTTGAGTTACCTCCAATGGAAATACTAAAAAAAAAAAAAAATCCTTCATTGTAATGACTATCATTAACAAATGTGGAATAAAGCAGACTCTCATTGATAATGGTTTAGCTCTTAATGTGTGTTTTGTGAACCTCTTAGATAATATTGGAGTGGACAAGGCCATGATTGAACCTGACTCTTTAGCTATTTGTGGATTTTACAATGTGAGAAAACAACTTCTTGGTGTGATAACATTGCTTATTAGAGTTGGAAAGGTCGCATTACAAACTCCTATCCATGTGATGTCTCAAGAGCTCTCATGCATTCTTCCTTTGGGTAGACCATGGATCCATGAAATGAATAGGGTACCTTCAAATCTTCATCATTTAATGAAGTATGTATATAACAAGTTCTATACAATTAAGGATGACCCTCACCTAGAAAGTTATTTGCAAATTGAGAAAGACAAGAAAAGTCCTTTGAAAACATTGATACCAAATTCAAAAGTAGAGCCCATGCAAGAGGAAGAAAAAAAAAAGAATATTGAAGAAGTCACAAAGTTATTGGAAGATGATTAGGATTCATTGGATTGTACACCTACGTTCATGGGAGAATACAAAATCATAACAAAAGAACCTAAAAAAGGAAAATAAATAATGGTACTATCAAAAAAACATTTGGAGGAACCTTGAAAAGCATATACTTCAACCACTTTAGAAGAGGAAACAACCTACACAACAAGGTTTGATGAAGTTGATTATGAACAATCACCATATACAAAAGAAATGGAAAATCTTTATTGAAGAGGTTATGAGCTCTTGAAAAAATTTGGTTATAGTGGAAAAGGATGTGGTGTGAAAGGACAAGGCATGTATGTCCTATAGAGTCTTACATACAAAAACAAAAAATGGTCTTGGATATTTCCCTTCTAAGATAACAAAGGAAAAAAAAAATCCTTCACTTAACATCAACACCATTATGTGTGGTTCTTCTAAGATAACTCTCATCCTAAAGCATCTTGAATTAATTGATACAATAAGTGATGGATCATTAGAATATTTTGAACATGATGAATCCTTGGTAGAATTGTTAGGATTTTATGATAAATTGTCAAGTCCTCATCACAAACAAGAATTCACTTGTGCCTTAGTACAAAATATTTTGATGAAGAAAAAAAAAGTGATGTTGAACAAGACAAGAAGAACATATTCTTGAAATTCCAAATCAAAGTTAGCTACCTATGGGGGATACAATTAACATAATAATGGACACATCTAACAAATAAAAAGTGATTTAAATATGAAATTTCCTTAATGGGGATGAACAAGAATACCATGCAACATTATTACATGAATTTCATGAATTTTTTGCTTGGACATATTTAGATATGTCGGGTATTAACGCTAAGATAGTTACACACAATATTGTCCTTGTGCAGATATGTTGGGTATTGATGCTAAGATAGTTACACACAATATTGTCCTTGTGCAAGATGCTAAATTGGTAAGACAAGAGATACGTAAGATGAATCCTAAGATAACTTTATTGGTTAAGGTTGAAATTGAAAAAACTTCTAAAATTTGGCTTTATTCATCCTATTGATATTCCCCATGGATCTCCAACATTATTGTAGTCGCAAAACTTGATAATCATATTAGGATGTGTACATACTTTCCTAACCTTAATAAAGCATCATTAAAAGATGATTTCCCCCTTCCTAATATTGACATGATAGTGGATTCAACTGTTGGCCATATTTTTTTATCATTCATGGATGGTTTTTAGGATATAATCGAATCATTATCAATCCTCGAGATTAATACAAGATAACATTTACTACACCTTGGGGAAAATTCTATTGGGTTGTCATGCCTTTTGGATTAAAGAATGATGGCGCAATGTATCAAGGAGCTATGACATTGATATTTCATGATTACATACATAGAATTTTGGAGGATTATGTTGATGAAATTCTAGCCAAATCCCTAACTTGTCAAGATAATGTTAAAATCCTTCAAAATATCTTTGAAAGAATGCACAAGTACAACATGAGATTGAAACCAAAAAAAATTTCTTTGGTGTGGATAGTGGAAAAATCTTAGGTTTTATAGTATCCCACAGAGGCACTGAGGTGGAAACAAAGAAACTTGATGCTATCATTAACATGCCACCTCTGAAGAACATTTCTCAATTACATACTTTACAAGGAAGGATTCAAGTTATCCATCATTTTGTGGCATCTTTGGTGGATCATACCTTACCCTTTGCACAAATTCTGAAGGAGTCACAATTTAAATGGAATGAGGATTCTAAACAAGATTTTGAAAGATTGAAAGAGTGCCTCGCCACCCCTTCTGTATTACAACATTCCATGCAAGAAAAGCCATTTATCCTTTATATATCAGCATCATCCCATGCTTTAGCAACATTTTTGGATCAACAAGATGATAATGGTAAAAAAATATTATTTATTACATTAGACGAACTCTAATTGATTATGAAACTCGATACATAATGATATAAAAGCAATGTTTGGCTCTTGTGTTTGCTACTAGTAAATTGAGACATTATTTATTAAATGCAAAAATTTATGTGAATACAAATTTTGATCCTCTAAAACATCTCTTTGCTAAAACAAACTTATCAAAATGCTTAGCTAAATGGGTTATGTTGTTAATAGAGTTTGATCCTAATTTTTTCTTCAAAAGGCAATCAAAGAGAAAACCTTAACTGACCATTTATCCTATTCTTAGGACTTCTCCATTAACGTTACCTAATATGGATTGATTCCCTAATGAAATTTTTTTGACTATTGAAAAGGAAACATGGGAATTGTACTTTGATAGTTCTAAGTGTCGAAATCGCTTTGAAATAGGGGTTATAATAATTCCACCTTTAGGGAAGCCTATCCCTTTATCTTATCATCTCAAATTCCTATGCACAAATAACACTGCAAAGTATGAAGCCTTAATTGTTGGAATACACACAATATTATCCTTAGGTGTTCAACACATTTCCATATTTGGTGAGTCTTAACTAGTCATTAAACAAATAAATGGGTCATATCAAGCAAAACATGTTAAATTAGTTCAATATAAAAACCTCATGATGACACTGTTGGAACACTTTGAATCATACCATTGACAATATTCCTTAAATGGATAAATTGGCATGCAGATGCAATGGAAATTATTGCTTCCCTTGTATATCCTAATGATCCTTCTATGGATAATATGTTTTTTGTTCACGTGATTCTAAAACCGTCCATAGATGAAAAAATGAAAGAAACATTAGTGACTACTATTAAAGCCTATCCTAAATGGTACACACAAATATTCAACTACTTAAAAGAAGGTAACTTTCTTGAACCAACCACTAAGAAAACTAGAGCTCATATTCAAAAACTTTCTACTTGATATGTCATCCTAGAAGATGTTTTATATA
>VDFB02275035.1:0-14389 GCA_007258455.2 Sequoia sempervirens
AAGAGTTCTTACTAAGACTTCCATGTTACCCCAAGACCACCTTTTGCCATGAATCATGTCGATAACAACCAAAGCATCGACGAGACTAACACCCATTGCTAAGACTTCATACTAAAGCCTTCATTTTACTCCGATGACTTTGAGTGTAAAGCTGTCGGCAAGACACCATCCGTTGACAAGAGTTCTTACTGACATCTAATAAGAGTGGCCTGTCGGCTAGACTAACCCACTCAGCAGAGGGTTACACCGAACATAACGAGTCACAACGATAGCTCCAGTCGGCAAGACATCAACAAGGTCTCAGTGACCTTAACATTTCACAAGGTTGCACAACTGCTAGTCGGCTAGATAGAAAGTATGTCACACCGACTTTTCTCTTTCAGAGGTTTTAGCCTGTGAGATTGAGGCACACAATTCCAACATTTAGGGAGGCCCCAACTCATTCTTTCACTCTTCAGATGGTGTGGACTATTGGGCCATCATGCATTCTTTGGCAGCTTTGGCTTGAAAGGAATTACAAGATTTTTCAAGACACTAAGTTGATAGTTCTACACTTGTTTGGTAAAGGATTCTTGGTATGCTTTAAGAGACTATTTTAGCTAGATGTGAGGTTGGAGCCCCTTTAGATGTTGGAGAGGCTATGGTGTTGCAAGGTTTGGGTTTGAATGGTTTGGGCTTAAAGCAAAATTGCTCCAAAGGGAGGAGAAGTCCTGCCAAGAAAGTTCAAAGAGAAGGTAGGTAGACCCCGCCTCCTATTGGGATCTTGAAAATTAATACAGATGGTTCTTCAAGAGGAAATCTAGGTCATGGTGGTGTGGGAGGAGTTGGGAAAGAGCTATAAGGCTACCCTTTTTTTCTTTTCCAGGTATCAAGACCACCAGTCTAATAATCTTATGGAAGCCTTAGCTATTCTTGTTGCTTTGGAAAAGGCTTGTGCTCTTGGTTGGTGCAAGGTTGTTTGTGAATCTAATTCACATATTATTATTAATTTGGTTAACAAGCATAGTTTTGATGGGGTGAATTGGTAACTAATGATGGTGGTTCTGCAGAATCACCAACTTTGCAGGTCGTTCGAGATGGTGTCCTTTGTCCATATCCCAAGGAAGTGGAACAATGTTGCTAATTGTGTTTCTAAATGGCCTTCGGAGTTTAGGGATGATTGGAAAATTGATGACTGGGAGCATCTTCCCAGTGATTGTGTTGAGAAATTGAGGATGTTGCTTCATGAGGATATCTATGGCCCTTGAACAAGTTTTGGTCTCCCTATTTCTAGGACTTGTGTTCTCTGGTCCTGGTGGTCAGGTGTGCCTTTTGAGCCCTAGTTGCTTGTAGTCTTGTTCCTTGTACTCTATGCTTCTTATGAGTGAATAAAGTTTTACCCCTTTCTTTTAAAAAAAAATGGGGAAAAATTAAATCCATGCACCAAAGTTTCAAGCTATAATACATACAAAAAAATGAAAGAAAAAATAAATTTTACTATATAAAAAGTGACATCACATTTAACTTCATTTTTTGGTTTGCATCAACAACTAAATTATAATCTCAATTTTATTAAAAACCATTTTAAAATCATCTTTTAACTTTTCTAAAATAATACAAACATAAAATACACTTAAAAATATAAATTTAATTAATTTACACTTTACAAAATTATAAACATTTATGCCACTGTTTAGCAGTTCAAATTAAAAAAAATGGATCAATGTTGGTCATTTAAGTTATAAAAGTGTGGCATAGCTTTGTACTTTTACCCTTATAATTTTTTCTCATAGACTTAAAACAAGGCACCTTTTTGGAAAGAGAACATTTTTAAGAGGAACCAAAATATGTAAATATATTCAATATCGAGTGCTACCAAAGTATTTTTTCGTCAATAGTTATTGAACTTGAAGTATATACATATGTATGTATGTATGTATGTATGTATATGTATATGTATATGTATATATGTGTGTATGTATGTATGCATATAAATTTAATAATAGCTTTTTCACTTTGGTGGTTTTGTAGAGATATATATATATATATATATATATATATATATATATATATATATATATAACGTTTATTATTAAATATCACAATATAAATGTAATTACTAGAAAATATCAAACCAAACATCTCCTTTAAATGTATGATATGTATTTATTTAGAGGAGTAAACACTTTTGATCTGGAGCTATGAACCGATGAGGTCACAAACGAGGGACCTCATCCCGAACATAAACACTCAACAATTACACCCCAATGGAGTTTGAACCTTGATGGCAAGAACAAAAACAAGGCAACTTAACCATCACACCATGCAACTATTGGCAAACGTATGTTATGTATAAGATGAACACTAACATACTTTTTCATTTTCATTTTAATATATTATTTATGTAGTAGACAAGAATTAACATAGTCCATGATAATATTGATAATACTTTTGAATAAATTTTGTAAATTTTTTATATCAACATTTTGTATCACACTCTTTAATAACTCACCAAAATAAAGAGAATTATTTATTTAAAACATTACCAAAAATCTTGACATAATTTAATTTAAAAAAACGATCAACATATTTTTTTGTGTATCTTTCTTTACATATTAATATATTTACTATATAATATATTAATTGTCTACCAATCTTCACATATTGTTTATTATTCTTTGTTTTATATGACTAAATATATAGTAATCAAGAATGTCAGCACCCAAATATCTTCCAAAATCTAAATTAAATTAAACTATGATAAACTGCATCATTAGATGACATAAGCCTCATTAAAATCAATTAAAGTAATTATACTTTGTTAGAATGATAATACTTAAAAACTTGGAAAGAGGATACTTCCTCTATCTAAAAGAAAAGATCAATTACCCAAGGGCCAGTCCTTGTTTATCCTTTGCCCGAATAAGAATCATTAACTTTTTCCAAACAAGTGGTTTTGAATGATTAAGATAATTATTATGGACCTTATACTAATTATTCTTAACTTTGTGAAATGATCTTTCTTTGGCATGCAATAATTAGTAGAGAACTTTTAAACAAGATAATTAGCACGAGCTCAATCAGTCCTAAGGGCAACCCTAAGATGGTTCCACTTCCATATGGGAATCCATAGGACAAAGCAACTTTATAAACTAAGGACGTGGCTTAAAGTTTCACCCATGGAGAGATCTTGCATTATTGGGTCATCATGCCATTTACCTTTTATACTTGGGAAGCCTCAACACACACAAATCAATGCTCTGACTAATTCCTAGTTGCTCTGACCAATTCCTAGTTGCTCTGACCAATATGCTCACTTTGCTCTCAACACAAGGCACTTTTACAGCTTGTTATAGTGACAAGATTAAGATTAGATTAGCCTTCATGAAAAGCTTAGGACATAAGAAATCATGGAGAAACAATAAACTTTTGTAAGAGCTTGTTTATACAGAGACAAGCAAACTTTTAAGGACCCCATGGAGGGGCATATTCCTCCCATTAGAGTTTGTCAAGAGTGTCATAGCTCCCCCTGTTATTCCTTTCCTTTTCCTAGGGGAACATATTCCTATCCATCCCACTTTTGATCTCTTCATATCATCTCTCTTTGGTTGCTTTTTCCAAGCCCAACTTCTCCTTGCTTAAAATCTACGCACTCCCCACAACTTCATTAACCCTAAGAGTCTTCCCTTATTACCCACCTTTTTACCAAACATAAGGCCAAAATTTGAACTATTAAACCCCTCCCCTAGGTCCCCCACAAAATACTAATAAAAAAATAAATAAAAAATAGAAAGGAATGCTTTCTAGAATATTTATTTATGAAATAGGCTTGACGGGTGACGTCATTCGTGATAACATGCATGCATTGACGAATGTCGGCATCCGCGCATGTGGGGCCCGACGATCATTTTGATGGCGTGGCATGCATGCAGCACTGTGACACGTCATCAGAGAACGAGTACACGAATTGCCTAAATTGGCTCAAATATCTTGAGTACGGACGGTTCCGATTGGATCCGAATTATTTGGAATAAAGCTGCACCCTTCCGTATGCTTGTTGGTTGAGCCACTTTTTACACTAAGGACAATATACTATCATAGTACACGTGAGAGTGCCGCGGATGTGCCGACAAATTTCACCTGTGTGGGACCCGCAAAACAGAAGGTGGTGACAAGTACTTTCCACGCGTACAGATAACAATCGATAGCTTTTGACAGGCTGGCAGTCTGCTATTGCTGTGTATTTGTCCGCGGAGTATGAAACAACTCCCTCGATCACTCCTTTTCTTTATTTTATTTTTTATGGAATTTTGATAAATGTTTTGATAGTTTGAATTGGGTAGCTTTTTCTCATGTCCACCTCTTTATCTTTTGCTGTATGGTTTTGTGGGGGGACTCCCTTTCTTTTTGTTTTTTCTCCCCATAGGCTTGCTTTCTTTTTTCCTTTATCGTTGGCCCTTAGCAAGGGTATGTGGTGATACAAGGTTTGTCTTTCTTTTTCCTTCTTTTTGGACTGCACATTGTCGGTGATAATTGGAGGAGAGCAATTTCATGGTTTGATCTCTTTCTATCCTGTAAGCATATATTGTGATCATGAATGATGATAGTGGAAGAAAGTGATGACAGGGATGAGGGAGAAAATGATATTGTTAGAAGATTAGGGTTTGACAGTGTATTTTCAATTATATTTTTATTTATATGTTATAATGAAAGGTTGTAGTATACTTGGTGAGGATAATGTATCTATTCGATAATAATCTTCATAAATATTTATTATGGTGAAAGTTGAATTCAACTTTTATATGATTTTGATGGAATTGATACATATAATTGTAGTAATTTAGCTAAATGTGACTTTGATATAAGTATACTTATTCAGTGGAGTGTGAACACTTACTTAATATGTTGTAACGAACTACTTAACAACAAAGATCTAAAAAATGAATCTTCTTAATCACAACTTAGCCAAAATAAACTTATAACAAACATAATTTTTTGCTCAACACATTGTAACCAACTACTTCAAAATAATAATGTCAATTATCTTTATAATTTAATTATACCTATTATATATATATATATATGGAGGTAATTAAGTGTTTCTTTTATTCTTTTACAAGAATTTAAATTTAATAAAATTGTCAAAGTTAATAAAAAAAATACTTATAATTGGAGAAAGATTAGGTAATTATTTCATTTAAATTGATAAAGACTTGACTTTGTTTTTTGATTGGTTGGAATATTGTAACAAAATATCTAAAATCAAGACATGAATGCCAATTTGTTTTTGATTGGTTGGAATATTGTAACAAAATATCTAAAATCAAAACATGGATGTCAATTTGTGATCAAGACATTGAGAAGATCATATGCAAAAAGTGTTGTTATTAGGGACCATGTCATGTCATGTTGTCTAGTCTAGATGGTGAGACCTAGCCCTTTGATAGTGCCAATATTTTGGTTTCACTTGTCTTTGTCTTCCAATCACCTTTTAGAACTTGGTTGTGCTTAGAAGTATAATGTAAGTTCGTTTAAGACAAATGAAAGATCCTTAGCTTGTCTTAATGACAATCAAGTTTTGGGTAAAGAACAAAGTGTTGTAAACATGCTAAAAACACACTATACAATGCCAATCTAGGAATACTAGTGTGGTTCCTAATTGCAAAATGTTAATTTTTAATGTTGAATCAAATTTATTTTTCTGTGATTATTTTGTGTTCTATCTATTTTCAAATCAATATATGTTCTTAAGTGACTTAGGAGGTATTCTTTAGTACATACCTAGGGTCATTAATTTGAATTAATTGGTACATATGAGCTAACGAGATCAATTAAATTTATGAAAGGGGTTTGATTTTGGGTGTAAAATGAAGAATTGAATTTAGTGACCTAAGTCACATGGTGTAGCCCAAAGTAGCTAGATTGCCATATAAACTAATCCATTATGACAAAATTCATGGAATGAATAACAATGACAGTACATAGTCTATATTAATAAATAACATAAATGCTAGATAATAATCAATTTACACATATAAAATATCAAATTAAATATTATAATTATACATTTTTTTGGTAAGTGTTATAATTATACATTTGCAATAATTATTTAAATGAGGAATTAAATGGCCAAAAATGAATGTCAAACTAACAAAATTCACTCTGAAGAAATTGAATGCTTCTGGTTTAAATTGTGTATCTTTTTAGCTCGACATTTCGGATCACACTCAGTGGCTTCTCCTCTTCCTGATAATGGATCACTGAGTGTGATTCAAAACGTCGAGCTAAAAAGATACATAGTTTAAATCAGAAGCACTCAATATTCTTACTGATAGATTGTGGAAAACTCATACCGACTATAACATTCATTCTATTTAAACATGACTTACTTCAACACCCTTTCAACTCTTATAATTATATGATATAGAAACAACCACTACCCTATAATTTCTTCAATCCCCATTTCCAATTACATAAAACACAATCCATCTGACATCCCTTATATTATATAAACCATATTACTCTATCTTTTTAAGAACAATTTACAAATATAACTCAAACAAAAATCCAAAACTTCCACTATTTAATCTCAATCCTTAAACATATACCACTTAAAAACAATAAAACTACCACATGGATAACCAATTTCAAACCATGGGCAATAGTATAAATTGAGAAGCATAGTAGGTCGTTATAGATAATGTCAAGTCCATGTCAACACTTTAAGTCACCCCCCATCTCCACTAACTTCACAAACGTCCAAACCCTAATTTACTTTGTTCTACATCCTTCTATCTCCTTGACTTGTATTATGGTGGTTGACTTCATAAAATTGACCGGTGGGATCTTGTGATAAGATTATAAGGACAATTAGATACATAGATTGATTGTCCACCCAAATTGTCATTCCTTTCTCATATACCAACAAAATACACATTTTGTTTGAGTGCTAAATTCCTAATCTTACTTTTTTCTTCTCATGTCATACTATTTATTTCCTCAAATTCTTGCATGTTTAGACGCTACCATAATTGGCATGCACACGTTGATTTTTTTCTATAATTCAGCGCTTTCAAATCAATTTTAATGAAGTTACTAGAAAGAAGGCAGGGGCCCACCATAGATGCCAATACATCTTCATATTCTTCACCTCTCTCCCACTTGAATATATTTCATTTTTTTTTAATTCAAAATATTAGATGATAAGACTCACCAATGCTTTTTCCTTCCCTCTTCTCACGTCTTTATTCTTAAAGCTGAAAATTTATTAATATATTAACTGATTAGTATTTATAGTGTTGAAAATATAGATGATTTTATAGAAAAATATGTGAAAGATGTTAATAAATATTATTTTGGAAGTATTCTAGTAGATTTTTTTTTGTTAAAGTGAAATAGACACTTTTAAAATGATATCTATGTATTTTTTTAATATAGATTTTTATTGAGATAAAAGATTTAATTTTATTATTATAATAAAAATGGTAATCAAAAAATTATTATGTAATTTGATAAATAAAATAATAAATAGTTATGTACTTAAAAAATATAATAAATAACATATTTTATAAATACATTAGTAACATTTTGTAAATTATTCTTTTGACATTATTTACTTTATATTTTATTGAAAAACTATTTTATTTTTCAATAATAATATAATAAATCATAAAAATATTGTCAAGTTAAAAAAATATGTAAAATATAAATTACTTTAATTTTTACTTCACTAGTTACTTTATTTTTTATATATGAATATCGTTTTAATATTCATGTGAGATATATTACTCTAAATCATATTATATTTTAGTTTTGTGGGACATCTATATTGAAAAAATAATATTTAATTTATTCATTTAAGAGTTATTTTATTTTCTTTAATTTACTTAATAACTATTTATAGTTTTAAATTTAGTTAGGGCGGAAGTGTTTTAATTTTTTATTATTTTTGTATGTCCATTTTTAAATAGTTTTTGTTGACATAGTTATTCATTACACTCCACCTCTTGGTATAATTGTAATTATACCTCTTAGTGAAATTACTTAACCATTAGTAGCTATTCATTATTCTAGTTATTTATTGGTTAATAAAATATCAATTATTCTAGTTAAAATTTGTAATATGAAACTCTTTCCTAATTGAGTTAATCAAATATTTTAAATTTTTTCGTTACCAAATTTAAATATTCATACTAAAAGAGCAAATATTAATATTGCAAAAAAAATGTATTTGATTGTTTAGCAATAAAGAAATTGCATTCATTTGCATTCACAAGTACTAAAACACATTTAACTACTAAGTCTAGACAACATTTTGTATATTTTTAGATTAATAACCTAGTTTTTTTTTTCATTTAGTATTATTTTGCATACAACTAGTAATATAGGCTATATACTCATTTGAAAGAGGTTGGAGTACATAGTCCCATATCCTAGTTACTTATATATATATATATATATATATATATAATTGCAACTTTCAAGAGATAACTTAGATCTTTGCAAATCATAAGAATGGATAACTTGTCAATTTAAAAGTAGCCTCATTTTAAAATTGATTAGTGATGAATTGTAATAGTGAATATCTACTATCATTAATACTCCACTGTGTAATGATCTCCAATATTTAAATTCAATAATTTGTAGTTGGAATACATATTTTCTAACTATTTTCTCTAGAAGCCATCTCAATCATTCATCACATTGTATGATAATAAAGATTGAAGAATTTGACTCTTAAAGTTATCACTCTATATTTTCTTAAAGTAAAAGATATTTCTTAATTAATTATTTATTTAATTATTAAGTCCCTTTTCACTCTACTTACTTAAGCTTACTTAGGTCATATGTAGTTGCATTTATTTATTTAAGTAATTAGTTTATTAGCTATTTAATTTATTTGCTCTAGATTTGGATAAGCTTTTTTAGATAAGCTTTCCTACTTTATTGCATAGGCTAAATCTAGTTGAACTCCATGCTTTATGTGAGATCTTGGGTTACCTCATGCATTGCCTTGTTCTATATAAAGCAATGGATCTTTGTATATTTAACACATGCACTCTCATTTTCCATATAGAATACAATTTATTCTATTGAGTGCAAATCTATTATTTTTGGTAGCAAAAGAGTATGCTCTTATCTTGCATCCTCAAATGATTTGGAGAAGTAAAAAATTGCAAAAAAACCAAATTTTGAGGGTTGAACATCTACTTTTTCAGTTGCATGTGTGTTGCATGTATGTTTTGCAACCTCCTAGATCAAATATGGACTCACCATTTATTGTAGTTTGGTTTTCATTTATGTCCAAAGAGAGTTGATGTTTGGTTGTTTGGTTGCCAAAGTCTCTTAGAAATGCCCCACATTTCTCCTTTGATGTTGTCTTGCTCTTGCAACTTGGGAGACAACTCCATGTTTTGTTAGGGCATGTGCAATCCAAGTTTCAAGTCTTCTAGGTTACCATAAAGGTGTTTTTGAAAATGGAAATTTGTGGACTATGTTGTTGTTCTCGGTGGTGTTAAGGTTTCCTCTGCATTCCTTTGCATTTGTACACTTGGTTATCTAGTTCAAAATTCAAGATCAGTGTGTTGTAAAGGTGGTATATCCAAAGTTTCATGTCATTAGTCCTTCTATAGAAAAATTTGAAGATAACCGAGTATAGGATTATGTTCTTCGATGAATAGTTCCATTGTCTATTGGCTTGTGCCAACTCATTGTTGTATGAAGTTGTGAAAGGGATGAATGAGAGTGTTCTTGAATATCATGTGATGGTTTTTTTTGCTTTGTAAGGTGTTGTCTGGATTCTCCATAATTGGTTGTGGTCTAGAATGGATGTTTTGTTGGGTTATGTTTTTTCCTAGCCAACTAAGGTATGTTGGGGGTGTGTGCCACAAGCTCAAGATTGTGCAAAGTCTATGAAGTGTTTGGAGGTGTTGTATGGGTCATGCTAACTCATCTAGAAGAAGCACAAATAATTAGTTATCATTCATGTGTACTACCAATATTGTGAAGGTTGTAGTGCTACAAGTTTCATGTGTTCTTGCTTATGGTGAACCTAATTTGAATTTGTGAAGTGTGCAAATGTTTTCTAGTGAAGACCAAAGGTGTGAAGATTGTTTAGGACCAAGTTAAGCATGTGTTGGAATCTGCAAGGTGTGTTCCTCTTCTTGGTGTTGTGTGTAATCTTTTGGGTCTTTCCCTCTACACATTTCATATTATGTGTTTGATCTTTGAACGACTTGCAAATGTAATATTATTATTGTTGTAGGCCAACATATGAGTGTAATCAATGCAATATCATGTATAAATTGTAAACCTAGTTGATCTAGGTTGTGGGTTGTAATGATGAGTGTGATGCATTATGATAATTGTGTAAGTGACTAAAAGAGAAAGAGAAAAAGTGATAATCTTTTCTAATTTCATCTTGACCATATCATTGTGAAAGAAGAGAAGTGAATAAGTATGCTTAATTACTATTGGAGGCAATGAGCCAAAGGCAAAACTTCTTGAAGGCTAAAAGTAGTGAGCCAATAAGCTACAAAGAAGACATTTGTAGAAGTGAAAAATTAGAATTACAATCATCAAAAAGAGAAGGGAAAAAGTAGAATTGCAATCATCAAAAGGATTAAGCCTAATTGCCAATTTCAAATAGTGGAAGGATTACCATTCTATAATCATTCCTGAGTTTTTTCTTAGATTAGGGAGTTGTAGTTTCCTTAGGTCGTAGCCCTAAAACAAAGTCTACAAGAAGTTGTAGCTTCCTTGGGAGTGACCCTAAAACCTCTTTTCAGGGAGTAGTAGCTTCCTTGGGTTGTAGCCCTAAAAAAATTTGTAACTATTATTCATTTGTGAGGTTGGATTAGGACAATAGCTCCTAGTATCATTTCTCACTATGGTTTTTCCCTTCTAGGGTTTTCCACATACATCTGGTGTTGTGTTATGTTGAGCATTAATTATATATTTCATGTTATATTGCTTAAATAGTAAAGCTTGAAGTTTCTTTTGTTCTAGAAGTTTTGAGATCTATTAGAATATTGATTGACCCCCCTCTCAATATTCTAGTGTATGTTCAAAAATTGGTATCAGAGCATGGTTCCTTAGAAGAAGTCTAACAACTTGAGGAAGATCCGAGATGGTATAAGAAGGGTCTCACAAGGAACCTAGGTTTGATGGAAAAAAAATATTTTTGGTGATTCAAAATGGAATCCTATTTGTCCTCTTTCTAGGGTTTAGTTTTTAGAAATCATTCAAAGATGGTTATACTATTCCTGTTACTCCTCCAACTGATCTGACAAAGATTAGGCCCTATGAGAACAATGGAAAGGCTAAGAATGCTATCTTGAGTGGGCTGACATATTTTGATCTTGTAAAAGTAATGCATTGTAAGTCAGTAAATGAGGTCTTGGAAAGCTTAGTGGAATCTATGAAGGAGACATCAAAGTAAAACAAGCTAAGTTGCAGATCTATAAAAGTAAGTTTAACAACCTGAAAAATATCAAAGGATGGAGATATTTTAGGATTTTTTTTGGGTTAATGAAGTGGACAATGTAATTAGAGGAATTGGTTAAGAACTAGAAGAATCAGTGGTGGTAAAAAAGGTGTTGAGATCTCTCCCTAAATCTTATAGTTCTAAAGTATCTTCTATTAAGGAAGCTAGAGATTTAGATAAACTTTCAATGGATCAATTATATTGTGCCATCACTATATTTGAAATGAGAGAGTTTGAAAAAGAATATCTAAAGAATGAAGAAGCTTTCAAAGCCACTAAGAAGGAGATGTATGAAGCAATTGACCTAAGTAGTGACACTGAGGAAGAAGAAGAAAATTTTGTAAGAAATTTGAAGAGGGGTACCGACAAGTACAAAGGTAAGCTACTTTTCAAATGTTTTAAGTGTGAAGAGGTTGGTCATTTTTCTTCTAAATGTCTCTTGAAATATTCTAAAATGAGAAACACAGACTCTAGAATAAATAAATTCAAAGGGAGTCTTTACTCCAAGGAAGATTCCCGCTCTTCAAAGGATGATGATTCTAGTGGTCTGAATGATGAGGATGAAATCTTGTTTTTGGCTATTAAGAAGACTAAAGATAAAGATTCAAGTGTTGTGTGTACTTATTTTCATGCACAACATGAGGAAAACTCTTGGGTGATTGACAATGGTTGTTTTGACCACATGACATGGGTTAGGAGCAAGTTTATCAAGCTTGTGAAGTGGAATGGAGGCATTGTCAAGCTTGTAGATGATACTTTAGTACAAATATGTGGAAAAGGTACAATAAGTATTGATGGAAAGCATAGGATAGAATGTGTTCTTGATGTAGGAGCATTCAGTGGTGTAAGGGTAATCCTACATCACCCAAAAATATTTTTCCTTTCTGTTAGCTTTTTGGTAGATTTTTTTTTGCATTTTTGGATACCCTTTTTTTCGAATAAGAATCCCCAACTTAAAAATTATTTTTCTGGCTTTTTTTTCAAGCTACTATTTTTGCAGGTAGGAATTTGAAGGCATGAGGAGGCATAAATTTATGGGAAGCTTCAAGACAAAAAAATAGACACTTTGGCAAAAGAATCAGGCCAAGATCATTCCTGGTTTGAAAGATATTCAGTTTCAATTCTTTATGCTAAAGGTCTCAAGCATAATCTTCTTAGTGTGAGTCAGATGTGTAGAAATGAATAGTCTCATATTCAATGAAAGAGGATGTGAAATCGAAAAAGGAGAGTTTGGAAAATTGGTTGCAAAAGGATCTAGGACAAGTGGTTACATATACAACCTAAAGGATGTCAATGGGAGAAGTTATCTTCTAGGACAAGTAAGTGAATGTTGGTTTTGACATAGGAGAATGGGACACATCAACTTTGAAAATCTTGTGAAGATCAACTCATTAGATGTGGTAAGAGACATGGCTAGGATAATCAAGCCTACAAGTAGTATGTGCAAGGAATGTTAGTTTGGAAAATAGACAAGGATAAGTTTCAAATCCAAAATATGTTCCTCCTCTAGACCATTGGAGCTGGTACATATTGATTTTTACAGACCTACCACAAAAAAAGTTTGAAAGGAGAAAGGTATTTCATGTTTTTTATTGATGATTTCTCTAGGATGACATGGGTAACATTCTTAAAAGATAAATCTAATGCTTTTAGTAGATTCAATATTTTCAAATCCATGGTTGAGAATGAAATGAATGAAAAGATCAAATGTTTTAGGTATGATAGAGGAGGTGAGTTCAATTCAAATGAGTTCAATGATTTCTGTGAATAACATGAAATAAAGAGGCATAAAACTGCTACTAGAACTCCTCAACAAAATGGGGTAGTGCAAAGAAAGAATAAGACTATTCTAGAGATGGAAAGGATCATGCTGATGGAAGTAAATCTACCTAATTTCTATTAGAAAGTAGTTCATACTACAATCTATATTATCAACAAATATTTATTAAGGCTTAACAACACTAAGAACCCATATGATTTATGGTATGGAAGACTGACTACTGTCAAGTACTTTAGAGTCTTTGGAAGAAAATGCTATATTGCAAGAGATGAAAACACTTTGGGGAAGTTTGATTCAAGAGCTGATGAAGGTATCTTTCTAGGATATTCATCTTAGAGTAAAGCATACAAGTGCTACAACAAAATATTGGGAAGAATAGTTGATTGTAAAAATGTTAAGGTTGATGAAGATCTACATCAAAATATGTATAAAATTGAGGACTTTGGATCTGATGCACCTCCCTACTCAAAATAAGAAGAATAAGTTGAAGAGAAAGAAGAAACAATATAAAAGCACAACAAAACTCTTTCCAAGTATGTTTAAAGGAATCATTTAGACGATTAGATTATTGGAGATAAGAATGAAGTGCTGACTAGGAGAAGACTTCACTAGCATTTTCCCACCCACCTTAATGTGTTGGAAAAGTCAATTTTTCTCCATGACACATGAAAAAAAAAAAAATTTCTTGCCATATTTACACTACTCTCCACTATCACTTTTTGCAAGAATACATTTGTTGTTGGCATGGTCAAATGGTGCTGATTTTACATAATCTGGGAGAGGTTAATGTGGAGGGATGTAATATCTACTTGTAGGTCTAGATGAAAAATTCCTAATTGCCACAAGCTTCAAGAACTACTCTATCATACTTTGACATTTTTTTCTCACAAGGCTCTTAAAAGACTACATTAGAATAAAGAACCTTGAAATGATGGGTGAATTGGGGAATGAAGAGAGGTATTCCCTAGTGTTTACCTACCCACCTTGATGTGTTGGATAATTCATTTTTTCTTTAGGACACATAAAACAATTTTTTTCTTCCATATTTGCATTACACTCCACTAACACTTTTTACAAGAATGCATTCATTGTTGGCAAGGTCAAACAGTGTTGAGTTGAAAAAAATGATATATGTTAATGTGGAG
>VDFB02275036.1:0-30053 GCA_007258455.2 Sequoia sempervirens
GATTAACCTTGAGAGAGAAGGACTTGGGAAAAAGGAATTTTATGTGGCTGTGGCTATTGTTTTCAAAGACTTCAAGCGGGATGCACTCCACATTTATGCCATTACTCAATCTTTGATTGATGGCATCAAGGAATGGATGAACTCCATGGATATAAAGTATTATGAAAGCAAAATGAACTTGAACTGGCAACCAATTTTAAAGACTATTACTAATGATCCAGATAAATTTATTGAAGATGGTGGTTGGGAATTTTTGAATATGGAAGCTAGTCATTTTGATTCTGATAATTCAGAAGGGTTAGATCAAGGATATGAACCCTTTGATGTAGAAGAGGAATCAAAATCAGATGAGGAAGGTTCAGAAGATGAATCTCTTGTGAAGTTAGATGAGGACGGAGAAGAAGAATATTTTGAAGGGGAGGAAGGTAAAACATGGGATGAATTAGAAGCCGAAGCCAGAAATGCAAATAAGGAAAAAGGAGATGAGTTCGACATTGAAGAGGAAAGGTGACGACGAAAGGTAAAAGCTATATGGAAGTCTCAGGCACTTGATATTAGAGATTCAAGAGGAATTCCTACCAAGAGGCACAAATTCAGATGAATTGAGTTCATCTACATCCTTCTACTATTTATTCATGCACATAAATGGTTTAGCTATTTATGCAAATGATGCATATATGTTAACTTGATTAGTGTTGTTACTTCCGTGGTTTGACTTCTATGACAACTAGCCATTAGGCCATTTTGTGCAGGAGCACATTTGTGTTTTTAGTTAGCTATTTTGGATAGCTCTACCTGGTGTTAAGGACATTACATTTATATTTTGAATGTTAAGAATTATAGTATTACACACTTCTCTATGTTGGTCAGATTAGGTTGCAGGTTTTTTACTACTGATTTCTTTATTTATGGAGATTTTTTAACTTGGAAGACAAAAATTTATTGTCTTTTTTAAATTAGATGGACAAATTAAGTGGTTGGTTAGCTACACCAAGTGATGTAGACTACAAGGATGTGTTAGATCTATAGGATGCCTACCAAGATGCATCAAAAAATTCTTACATGTTAAAATAATGGCAACATCACGAGGAAGGATAGTAAAGATGCATGTCAATCACTTAGTAGAATGACAACATGAATTCAAGGAAGCACTCCTTGAGATACCATGTTTGAGAGAAAAGAAGATAAATCAAATCAACATGGGACTAAGTTACTCAAATGAAACAAATCATAACTTAAATGAGGACACTTAAGATATATTAAAAGAAAATGGTCATTAATTAAAAGATGCGATGAAAATAATGCATGAATGTCACCCACTACCCTTTAAGCCAAACAATATTTTTTTCCTCAACATGAAATAATGGGACAATTGAGTGGGATCTAAGGCCAATAGAGAAGGGCTTTAGAACTCATCCTACACATTAATAAACAACTCAACACAAGAAATGCAAATTTACATATTAACACAACAATATCCAACTAAGTTATTGAAAGTCAACTATTGATACCTCATTCTCCATCCAGATTAAAAAATCAGCCCACTTTTTGCTTTGTAACTTTTCCTTTTCAAATTGCTTTGGATGCTGGCCATATTTCTGCTCTTGTCAAAACATGACACATGGACTAGTTAAACTAATTAATATGCAATCATTTACTTTTTCTGAGGAAATTAAAAAAAAAATCATTTAATATATTAAATATACTTACAAATTTACAGATCAAGGCTTGTAAACCTTTCTAGCCACTGTGATGTGTGGCATGAAGTTTTTGAAGCCTAGCCTTGGAGGCCTTGTCCTAAAACATATACTAATTCAATTTAACTATGCACAAATAAAATTAAAAAATCATTTAATAAATATGATATAGTCTTATGAGAAAATTCAAATACTTGTGTACTCTCCTCACCGGACTTCCTCTGTGCATTAGACTTCTCATATGATTTTTGCAAGCTCTTTCCATACTTTGACACTTACATCAATTGGCCTTTTTTTGAGCCTTAGCTCAAGAGGGATTTTTTTTATCTTCTTTGTTTGGTTGCACCGAAATCTCTTGCAATTTTGAGACATTCGTAGCTTTACCTTCTTCATAGACCAACCTATGCCAAATTCAGTCTCCATGTCATTGATAATTGCTTTTTGTAGGTGTATGGGTATCTTTGAGAATGACAAATGTAGATGGTCTTTGAACTATTGAAAGCACGATTCCTTCAACCTATTCACAAACCCTTTTCTATCATTTGTCATTCAGAATTCCCCTGAAACCACATCATATTCTATCTTGGTATTGTAGGTACCAATGCAAGATTAAAAACTTGGCGTGGTGGAAGAAGTCTATGTCCCAGGAGTGAGTGGGACAGTGGAAGCCTTTGCTCCCTATTCTCCATTCCTAGAGTTTACTATTATTGATTTCCTCCTAGATCTTTTGCTTGATCCAGGACTACTTGGGGAATCAATTGATTCCCTTTGACATGGTTGATTTGGTTGCAATGTTTGAGGGGCTTCACTAGATCGGTTTTCTATGTATCTGGTAAGCATTTTCCAACACACATCATCCAATTTGTTCACTACCTCTTCCTCCAATATGGAAGCCAATACCTCTTTAACTTTGTTAGTCACATGTCCCTATATATATATAATAATTTTCTTCTTTTAAATTTAAAAATAAAAAACTAAAAACTAAAAATGAAAGAAACAATGGAAAAATTTACAAATCTATAAATTGACAATGAATTACCTCATTGTGGCCAGTCTGCTCCCTTTGTTCTTTTCCATCTATCACTTGAAATTTTGAGGCGACTTAGGGAAAATTATTTTCGTCTAGTCCGTGGAGGCAAACAAAGTACACACTGTCAAGTATGAAAGTTTTTGTCTAGTTTGTGGTATGAAAGTTTTACCTTGAATGAATCTCTTTCTGGATTTAAATGCCTATGAATCAATTTCTTGTACACTTGTATAGAATATAAATATATTTGAAAGGATATAAATATATGCAAAATGAAACAAATGTATTGTAAAAAAATTAACGCTTGCACACTTGTATAGAATGGTAAAATTTGGGGGATAAAAAGGGCATGGAGTGTGGTTTTATTGAGAGTTAACATAGATAGGTCCCATTCTCAAGTTGCATCCATTTATTAGAAAGAAAATGAATGTGTGCGCATAATCGATTCAAAACCATGAGCTCATTGTTTTGTAAAAGAATAAGTGAAAATTAGTAATAGCTAATTTAAGCCCAAAGGTCTCACAAATTTGAGGAAATGATCTATTATTCAGCTGCCATCTCAAAAGCCCTATCTCCTCGTATTGTCTCAACCAACCTTTGTTCCCACGAGACCTAGTTGCAGTGGGGCGAATGTAGTTTAACGACTTGTCTTGAAAGCAATCGAATACTTTTTTAGGAAGGAAGTGAGAAAGTTGTCTTTAGAGAAGGTATGGAAGGAAGGTTCGAGAAATCGAACTAGAAATTGAAATATTGGGATGGGAATGATAAGCGAACCGGGGTATTGGGGTTTCAAAAAAATGTTCATTGCTCTTGGATGCGGAGGAAATAATGCAATGTCTGCAATTTTACCCTCCTCCTTTGCAACCACATGAGACTTGAATGATTCGTGTGTAAAAAAAATATTATTCACAACCCTTTCTTCACAATGCTATCCATTTAATCCAAACAAAAATATTTGTGGGAACGAAAAAAAAATTGTAACATGGTGTCACAAACTAAATCAAATTTCTAATCTACTTGCTTGTAGCCCTCCTTCGTGTTGTTTTTCCCTTTTTTCTCCTCTCTTCCCTCGTGCGACTTTTTTCTCCTATCATCTCTTCCTTGATGTGGGAAGTTTTAAATTTTTTTTCTTGATTTAGTCGGTGCTATAGTTGGCGTAGTTAAGAAAAACTTTAGCATCGCCTTTCAACCCTAAATGTAATCTATTTGGGGTGCAAAAGGAAACACAAAGTGTGCCTAATTTAGTGCTGCCTTTCAACCCTAAATGTAATATGTTTGGGGTGCAAAAGGCGGCACAAAGTGTGCCTAATTTAGTACCGCCTTTCAGCCCTAAATGTAATCTATTTGGGGTGTAAAAGGCGGCGCAAAGTGCACCTAGCAGTGAAAAATGATGTATTTTGCTTGGAAGTTGATAAATAAATTGATCCTAAATTGACTTCATTTTCATATGTTACAAGGGAGCAATCATGGTTCCCTATTTTATCTACTCCTTATCCCATGTCAATTTTGTGGGTGCAAAACTAATAGAGGCTAGATTTGTGAACTCAGAAATGACCCCTATACAACTAGATGAGTCATCTAAAGTGTGAAATATATGTCAAATATATGTCTAAAGTAAGGTTTTGTGTTGGATAACATATTCGTTGAAATGATATAATTGGTGTACTAAAAATTATGTACTATGTTGTGTGTTATAGGGGCAAGACGAGGCCATGGCAACAAATTGTGTCATGTCAAATGAGGACACAACAGATGAAGTGAGACATCAGGTACTCAAATTTTGACATAACTTAGGAAAAAATGATCTGATGGAATTTTGTGATATGTTCATCTTTTTTCATAGTATTATTGAAATTTATAATGTATTATCCAATATTGACATAAATTAATGCATGTTGTTGATTATTTTAGATGGATATTGGAGCAAATGCAAACCCTAAGTGTTCAACTAGAAAAAGAGGAAGATATGTATGTGGACGTGGACCTAAAACTGTTAAATCACGTAGATGACAGTGGGTGGAAGAGGATATGACAATGGATCTTGCAGACACAACAAATGATTGCACTAAACAAGAGGTTGGTTAGGAATATAGTACATGGGATGAACACTTTGATAAAATATATGAATAAAGTGAGGTTTTGTGTTGGATATCATATTCATTGAAATGATATAATTGGTGTACTAAACGTTATTTACTATGTTGTGCATTATAGGGGCGAGGCGAGGCCATGGCAATAGATCACGTCATATCAAATGAGGACAAAACAGATGAAGCGAGACATCAAGTACTCAAATTTTGACTTAGGAAAAAATGATCTGATGGCATTTTGTGATACGTCCATCTTTTTTCACAGTATTATTGAAATTTATAATGTATTATCCAATATTTACATAAACTAATGCATGTTGTTGATAATTTTAGATGGAGATTGGAGTAAATGTGGAGCCTGAGTGTTCAATTAGAAAAAGAAGAAGATATGAATGTGGACCTAAAATTGTTAAATCACATAGATGATAGTGGGTGGAAGAGGATATGACAACGGATCTTGCAGACACAACAAATGATTGCACTGAACAAGAGGTTAGTCAGGACTATAGTACATGGGATGAATACTTTGAGAAAATTCTTGTTTGTGGATGTTTCGTATGTCATGGAAATAAAAAATTCAAATGAGCAATTGTACAAAGACATTACATATATGATGAGCTTTCAGTTGGTAGTATGCCTCCTACAATCGATTCAAATCCAATAGGAATTGTGGTAAGGAATTTTACAATTTGATAAAAGTAACATGTATAATTCGTTTAAACATTGTTTTATATTATTTAAATAACTAATTTTTTTCTCAATGGATACTTGCAGGATAAAGTTCTTGTTTTAAAGTTTCCTGGATCACTGAATTCTAGCCTAGAGGGAAATGATCATTTATTAGATGATACATCTAACAAAAATATGTGCCAATATACCAACTCAAAAGATGAGGAATTGATGAAAACAAGTCACAGAACAAGAACTGGTTTAAAGATGTATAATTTGCTTAAAGACAGGGGGAAGGTGGACTACATACCCTATGAGAATGAATGTCATGGAGATGATGAATTTCCCTTAAGTTTGAGATTAATTTACAAAGAGACATTTGACTGTCGACTATATTGTGCTTGGCCTAGTGATCAAAAACTACCTAGAGTGTACGCGGTGTTTCAATTTTGGGGATACAACTACATGATACAACCCTCCAATATTCATGGAGTGAATCTAGGCTTCTTTATTGTCCAAAATGTACATGTGGGATCTAAACATAGAAACAATTCATAACAAACCACTAGGAGATTAATGCCATTTTATGGTCCATCATATTACAGTGGTGAATGGAGAAAGCTAACAAAATATAAGCCTAACATGTCAGCAGATGGTCTAAATTCAAATATGTATACACATCGTCTCCAATTGGAAAGTGGAAAATAAATTAATAGAGGTCATCTTATGTATATAGATGGATGTGCATACACACACAAAAATATTGCAGGATTTATAAATAGTAGTAAGGGAAGGGACCCTAATGTAAGACCAAAATTGTCAATTTTTGAGGTTATAAATGATAAAGATGGAGATATGGAGAGTGAATTTATGTAAAAATGGCATCTGGGAAATCATGGTGCCCTAACAATAATCCTTAGCAATCATGATATGACTATAGACAACAAAATGATTTTAATAATAAGTTTTCTAATGAAGCCAATCATTCAGATGGAAATAGAGCACATTATTCTCTTAAAAAATGACAAGATATCAAAAATCAAGGATATAATAAAAGAGTCTAGTCTATAGATGGATGACCTACTAAAGGCTATGCAAATCAAAATAGGCATCGGGGGTCACAAGCATATAGACTAGCGTATGATTGTAGGCCCCAACCACCTATTTGTCACAATAACCGGTCAATATGGGTCCGCAAAAGACCCCATAGGTGTCTTCTGCATGGTAAACAATAACCTTTTGGCTTATGGGAAGTTGATAGAGGAGATCAAAAGGAGAATGAAAGAAACCCTACTTCAGATAGATTGAGTTTAAGGGCCTCAAAGGATCAGCATAATGATAGTCGAAATACTACCCAACACAGTCATAAAAAATCAAGCGTTCCTTTTAATCCAACCACACACAACTGGTTTTTAGTATTGCAAGATTTGGGAAAAGATAAAAACGTAGGGATAAATACCACTATTAATCCTAAAGATGTGGGCGTACCATCTTGCTCTCAGAAGGATCGAGATCTAGGCCAAGGCAAGGCTTTGGAAAGTCTTCATAGGTTGGAAGGTGTGAAATCAACCTCTCCTGATTCTCCATCTCTGTATGCACGACTAGATAATGTCTCTATAATTGGAAAATTGGGAAATCCTCCATCCTTCTAGAAAGCACAACATGCATAGCTGAGTAGACAAGTACAAGTTCAAGAGGAAAAGAAAGATTAGAAAAAAGAGGGTAAGTCGTTGGAAAAGCAACATGCAGGGACAAAGAAGAAAAAAAAGAAAAAGAAGAAATGACCTACATCTAAGGGGATGGCATCTCAACCAAAGAATGAAGGAAAAATGCAATGGAGGAGAGTTATGGAGAATAAAGAAACATGCAATACCGAGGGTATAGAAAAAGAAGGAAATGTAGATCAAGCTTCAAGGGTTAAAGAGATTCAAGCATCTACAAAGCCCACTGTTATAGTCACTTTGTCTGAAAAGCAGCTAGAGCCTCAAATATCTGATCTTCATCAACAAGCACTGATTTGTAAGTTTTGGTGCCTAAATCTTGAAATTTATTTTCTCAAAGACTTGATTTTTGAAGAATGGAAAGGGGCCATTAAATTTTTGTATCTAGATTAGGAGAGAGGATTTTTTCTAGTACTTTTTGAGTCTAAAGGGCAAAAAGATGCAATATTTAAGGTAAAATCATGGGTCTTCTAGGGGTTGGTTTTGTTTATGCAACCATAGTATCCTAACTTTAGGGCTCAAGATTTTATAGTTAAATTTACACCTTTCTAGATTTAGTTTCCCTCCCTTCCCCTAGAATATAGAGAGCTTGATCTAATTGAAATATTTGCAAACCAAGTCAGAATCTTCCTCAAGCATGATAGAGTTTCCTTCAGAGATCCATCCAAGCTAGTTAGATTTTGTGCTCTATTGGATGCCTCTAAAAAATTCCCAGAGAAATTTATTGTAAAATCTAAATATGGGATGTGGAGTCAAGATATCATTCTTGAAAATCTAGAAACTATGTGCTATAAATGTCATTTGGCTGGTCACTCAGGAAACTCTTGTTTAGAAGAAGATACCTTATTGGATACCCCTCAGGATAAAGAAAAGTAGTCCATTTAGCCCAAGCAGGATAAGTGTATTCAAAGGTAACCTTCCTCAAAATTAGTGGTAAGGAGAAATTTCCTGTAAAGCCACACTGGCCAACTCCTAATGCCCTTGCACAAAGCATAGTAAAGAAGGAAAATCTTAAGCAACTAGAAAACTTGTGCTTAGGGGGTAATACCAACATTACAGTGATCTTGCTAGAGCTTTTACAGAGCATTCAATCAGTTTTTTGGTATACCCTTGAATTTTCTTGTACCTCTGATCAACAAATGGATAGTATAGTTAAAATCCTCATGTTTGATAACAATTTGATACCTCTTAAACAAAAGGAACAACTTGGTAAATTTTATCTTCAATATCAGGATTCAAGTCACAATGGAGATAAGCTTTTAGTTATTGATGACGAGGAGATATCAAATCTAGATTCTTTTGAAAATTTTCTCTCTAAAGGCTGCTTGGAGGAGCTAGCAGATAAAATTTTAGTTTTAGAAGGGTCTAAAATGATAGAATGGATGGCTGATGAAGTCCTTAAAGAAAATTAGGATGCTAACAATGTTTCTACCAATTCTCACTCATCTCAGCCTATTAATGATTTGGATAGTATACTTGATCTTGAAGAAGATGATGCAGTAGATTTGATGCTCTCTTCCAATATCCCTAATAAGGCATCAACTCAATATTTTCCTATCAAACAGTGCACTCAGAATACTTATGAACTATTCTAACAAAAGAACCCTAATCTGTGCAGCAAGTAAAGGATGAGAAGCTAATGGGGACTCCAGAGAGGAAAGAGGGGAATTTTTATTATACTCAGACCTTGGGAAACTCTCAACATCGAAGAAGTCAACCAATTATTACTAAGACCCCAGGCACAAGAGGGAGAAAGTCACAAATGGCGAAGCTGAAAGAAGAGATAACAATGAGAGTTCAATCAACTTTGGATAGTTCAGTGGCATTTACTACAAATAAGAGACCAAGAATAGCATGTTTCTCTCCTTGATGCCAATAAAGACCTTATCATGGAATGTTAGGGGCATTAATGCCCCTAACAAGAGAGCTTTGATCAAGCAACAATTGGACTCTTGTGGAGTAAATATAATGATGTTGCAAGAGACTAAAACTTTAGATCAAACTTATCAAATGACAGTGAAAAAATGGAGAAAATGGAAATCCTTTCATACCCCTACTCAAGGAGCTTCAGGAGGAATGATAGTGTTGTGGGATGCTAAGTTACTTCAAATTAAAATGGAAAATAATGACATTGGAAACTTCTCAAAGTTTCTCAGTTTGATTTTCAATTCTAGTTCCTAAATATATATGCCCCAACGACCATAGCAGACAAAAAACATCTTTGGGAATCTTTGAATTTTTTTTGGATGGGTTAAGAATGGATAAAATAATTGTTGTAGGAGACTTTAATGCTATATCTAGCATGCAAGAGAAGAAAGGAGGAATTATCCCACCTCAAAAAGTTATTGATGATTTTGTAGCTTTTATTTCAGATAATGCTTTGACTAATATTATACCTGTAAAAGACCAATTCATATGGACAAATAGAAGGAGAGGTTTTTTGCAGATAGCTGAGAGATTAGATAGATTTCTTGCTTTTGCAAATTGGTATGGAATTGGCAAGAACTTGGTATCGAAGATCATGCCTGTATCTCATTCTGATCATTTTGCCATTGCCTTGTCCATTGAAACACCAAATAGGGTAAAATCTGGGGCTTCTTTTAAATTTGAAAAAAATTGGTTTTGACATCCTCTTTTTTTGCCTCTACTAAACCAATGGTGGAGTTCTGCCCCTTGTGTTGTGGGATCAAGGATGTTCTAGTTAGCCCATTAGCTAAAACATGTGAAAATGTAGATTAAGTTATGGAATGTGAATGTATTCAAAAATATCTTTGAGAAAAAGGAGAGAGTCTTTAAGGAGTTATCAGATATAAATACTACAGTAATCAACCAAGGGTTAGATGTAGATTTATATGAAAAGCAAATTTTTTTACAAGAGTGGGTAGAGCTAGTAGCTAGATAGGAAATATACTAGAAGCAGAAGTTTCGAGAGCTGTGGTTGAAGGAGGGGGATAGAAATATGAAAATTTTCCATGCATCTACGCAGATAAAAAAGTCACAAAACTCTATTTTCAAAATCCAAGATGTTGTTTCAGGCCAGGAATTAATAAAAGAGGAGGAAATACAACAAGAAGCTATCTGGTTTTTTTCATCTCTTTTGTCAACTCCAGATAAAAATAATCCACCATCTTCTAATGATGCAGATTACTTATTGGATTCCATTCCAGCATTGATTATTAGGGAGGACAATGAAAATATTTTGAAACCTTTCACTTTGGATGAAGTAAGAGGAGTAGTGTTTTCTATGCAACTTGACAAAGCACCTAGCCCAGACGGGTTTACAACTTTTTTCTACCAAAAATGCTGGGATTTTGTTGGTATTGATATTCTCCTTGCACTAGAAGAGTCAAGAAGGACGGGGATAGTTCTAAAAAAATTAAATACAACACACATTGATTTTGTTCCAAAAGTAGAGGATCCAAAATCTTTTGTTGAATTCATGCCTATCTCCTTATGCAATACAGTGTATAAAATCTTTACTAGAGCCCTTTATCTGAGAATTCAACCACTCATCTCTAAACTTGTATCGCTAGAGCAAGGTTGCTTTGTTCCTGGAAGGGAAAAAATAGAAGGTGCTATAGTTGCCCATGAAGTTCTACATTCAATTAAAACCTCCAGTATCCCTTCTTTCATCATTAAATTGGATATGATGAAAGAGTACGATAGAGTGTGTTGGGATTTTCTGATTCAACTACTAAAAAGGTTTGGCTTTAGTAATAAATGGTGCAAATGGATCCTCTCTTGTCTTTTGGGAGAAAAATTCTCGGTGATTGTCAATGGATCTTCAGTCAATTTCTTTGGATTTTCTCAAGGAGTAAGGCAAAGAGATCCACTATCTCCAATGTTATTCATTCTTATGGTGGAAGCATTATGCATATCAATTCAAAAGGCTCACTTGCAAGGTCTTTGGCTATGGATTTCTATACCTAACACAAATATTACAGCCACTCACTCTCTTTTTGTAGATGATACATTGTTGATGGGCAAGGCTTCTTTTCAAGAAGCAAAGCAAGTTAATTCATTGTTGGAAAAGTACTCCTCAGTATCAGGAAAAAAGATTAATGCAGCCAAATCGAAGGTTTATGTCTTTAATGCTTAAAGAAACTATAGCAAGATAGTTGGTATCAATTTTAGGCTTTCAAAGAGAAAAGATTCCTTGTTCTTATTTGGGCATACCATTCTTTATGAGCTCTAATAAACCTTTGTTTTGGAATAAAATTTTAGAAAGAATAAGAGCAAGAATACTTTCTTGGAAAGCAAGATGGCTTACATTATCAGGCATAATTTTGTTGATTAAGTCTGTGCTAGCATCTATTCCAAATTATTTTTTGGTTGTTTTGCAAGCTCCCAAGGGTGTTATTCATCAAATTGAAAGAATCATTAAAGAGTTTCTATGGAAAGGAAATTTAGATGGTAAAAGGAAGCTTCCACTAGTTTCATTGGAAAATATGTGTTATGAGAAATCAAGTGGTGGAGTAGGTTTTCATAACTTGTTTGCAAGGAATTTGGCTCTAGGGGATAAATTGGCTTGTAGAATGTATGCTAGACCGGACTTGAAGTGGTGTAAGGTAATGCAAAGAAAATATTTAGATAATGATAACCCATCTAGGATATTCATAGTTTCTAATCCTTCAGGAGGCTCAATTATGTGGAATTTCATATTGTCTTGTAGAGATGTTATTAGCACTTTTCTCTCATGGGAGGTTAATACTGGAGCTCAAGTGCTATTTTGGAGAGATTCTTGGAATGGCCTACCTCCACTTAATTTGAATCAGGATCTGCAATTAGCTGAAAACATACTTTCACAAGTCTGGGGAGTGTTCCTAAAGGATTATGTTTCTTCTTGTCACCCAATAACATGCCTGGTTCAGTGGAAGGATCTAAAAAATATACCTATGCCAGATATACAAAAGAATATTCTTAGAGATTCTTGAAGAATAGAAAGGTTTATCTTTCCCATTCTTCGGACAAACTGTTGTGGGCTCCTTCCAAGAATGGTTCATACACAGTAAAACAAGGATACAAGTCAATCATTGCTCAAGCTTCTCAGTTTCAGTCCCAAAGAGCTTTTTCCTTCTGTTGGAACGAAACTTAGTTTCCAAAGGTAGAAAATTTTTCTTGGTTATCCTTGAAGAAAAGGATACTCACAAGTGATCATTTGGAGAAGTTTGGAATAACAAGAGTTTTTAGATGTGTCTTATGTAAAGAGGAAAATGAAACGGTTGATCATCTTTTTGTTTCTTGTCTAGTGGCATATGAGGTATGAAATTTCATTATGGGGAAATTGAATGTTTCTTTCCCCTTGCCTAATTCTCTTTGGGATATGTTCACTACCTGGCCAATTCTTCATAGTCTACTCCATTTGCTTGTATTTGGATAGTTACTCCTACGTTGGTAATATGGTCAATTTGGTTGGAGAGAAACAAATGTATTTTCAAAAATCAAACAATTTTAGTTGATATAATTAAAGTGAAACTGGAGAAGGCAATCTTAGAAGTATGTAACTCTTATGCTGCCAATTTCAAGTCAGGTTCCTCTATATACTCCAATTGGGATAACTTTATACTAAATCACTAGAAGCATATTGTTTTTCCACTTCAAGGAGTTCTAATGCATCCAAATTCAGTTAAAGTGGATAGAAATAAGGTGAAATGGTTATTGCCAAGTCCATGTTTTTTCAAAATTAATTTTGATGGAGCATTGCATGGAAATCCCAGTGTTTCAGGTGCTGGCTATTGTATTTGAGATTCTAGGGGTTCCTTGGTTGCAGCCAAAGCAATTCATTTAAACTCTTGCACAAATAACATGGTAGAAGTTCATGCAATATTAGTAGGTATATATTTGGCAAAGGATCTGAATATTAAAAGACTCCATATGGAAGGAGACTCGCTTCTGATAATCAATGCATGTAAGTCGAAGAGAACCTACAATTGGAAACTAAGATATGTTCTTTAGAAAATTTTGGATTTACTAGCATCTTTTGAATATTTTTGCCTCTCCCATACATATAGAGAGGGAAACAAATTAGCAGTTGGGCTTGCCAATTTGGCTTGTGACCAACAAGTTTTGATTAACATAAAAACCAGTGAAGATTTATCAACATTCCCTCATCTCCAAGAGATAGTTAAAGCAGAGCAATCTCACTTGTCTTAATTTTATTGGGCTGAAAGTGGTCAAAAGTTTTTTCATCAATAGGCTGGTGAAGGTGGATTAAGAGTTGCAATGGGAGTTGTATATAGCTTTTATCCCTCCAATTGGATATGGGTGTTGAAATGGTTTTTGCTTTCTTGGGTGTCATTTATCTAACTTGGTAGCATTGAACTATATGTGTTATCACATGGTTGAAAGGAGTATAGGTAACATGTAAAATAATGATGTCGTATCTTGGTGGATTTATGCTTTCTTTTGTCTAATATGTCTTATCAAGTCTCTCGTAATGTGAGGTTAATAGTGTAATAATGTTTGATTTTTACAACTCCCATAATTTCTAGCTAACATCCTCAACAAGTGTTCGAATTTCACACATGTACCTAAAGAGCTGTCAAAGTAATGAATTGTTGCTTGTCCAGTTGGGAGTACGTCTCAAGTTGAAAGGACTTCAACCGTTCACTTGATGACACTAGAAATCATTCAAATATTTCAAGCTGATCCTCTCGAGTTGATATTTTATTTTGCCTAATGTTTCATTTGTAATGCAGGTACAAGCTAATTAAATTTTGAAGTGCTTTATTCTGTATCAAATTCTTGAACAACCTAGTCACATGAGACGACATTCATGGAGAGATATTTTTAAGGCTTAGCCTTATACATTATTCCTCATCATTACAACACATGAAGTCATTTGTGTATGCGGCTTCAAAAGAGCCTACACAATGGTTTTCTCACATTCAATTTCTACAAAGTGAAGGATATTATTAGGCTTCTTTGAGTGCAGTTTTTGAAGCTAGGTTGTTTCTAGTTAAGTGAAATGGTGTTCTACCTATTGAATCTCAAAGTATGTTTTCCAGTCAAGCCCGTGGGAGAGGCCCTTTGAAAGCTATCTGTCTCAAGATTCTCTGAAACTTATGTTCAAGATTGACTGCGGCAGAGTCAAAGATTGAATTCACACGGTGTTGGGGGTGGATGTTACAAGTCTAAGGGATTGACGTCTACTCTTCCCATCCCAGGTGATTTCAATTTTCCTCTCTAATTCAATGTATTTGGTCCAATCTTTGAGCGAAATTGAGGAATTGTCTAGGAAATATGTAAATTTCTAGTATGTGTTGGATAATTCTGTTCTTAAGGTAGTACAAGCATACCATATATTTAGTGGAGATGGGTACATTGGTGGTATTTTTCCTAGGGATTTTGTGCAACAACAAGGGTTTGAGGAAGTTTATGAGGCTATCAAACTAGCTCTTCAATTTTAGAATGATAATATTCTGCTACAAGCACTATGGAAGCATCACTAATACATATGCACCATGATGGAGGCAAAAATAAGAGAAAAAATCTATGCCCTAACTTTCTCAAGAGTGCATACTCTGCTAGTGTCAGCTTCTAGTTTGCACTTGGACTTGCAGCTTAGGGTTCCATCACCAGCTCAGGATCGTCATCAAGCTCAACTTGTTCATCATGTTCGACCACCAAGCAGTGTTCCAGTGAATTTTAGCTCTGTCAATGTGAGGTTTCCCTATCCAATGCAGCTCCCTACCTTTGCTGCTGGTCGACAAAGCATGTTCGAGAGAGGTCTTCAGCTAACTGAGAGGTTGGATATTCAGGATGAAAATTCAGTCCATGGAGATTTTATGGTAGAGTAGTATGTGCAATCTCTGGGGTTTTTTGGTTTTTGGATCCTCATGGGTTTATGAATTAGCTATTCAAAATTTATGTCTGATATTAGCATTAGTTGATATAAGGGTGTTGCTTAGATTAGTAGATTCAAATTCTTGAAGCTGAATTTTGATCTACTATCAACTTCTCATATATTTTATGAGCTGGAACTTTATGAAACTATGTAAAAATCATATATATATATATATATATAGCCTTCCAAGCCTTTTCCCAAAAAAAGAAAGATGGAGATATGGAAAAAGAGGTTGATAGATTGATAATGGTTGAGGCTATTAAGGACCTTACCATTGGGGATGAGTTATTGATTGATTGGTCCTTCTTAAAATGCACTCCTACGAGAAAGAAAAGGGAAGAACAAGGTCTCTCTAACGATGTTCTTAAAGGAAGAAAACCAAAGAACAATAAATGAGTGTGGACTGATGTTTTATAAACTATGTTGTCAAAATTGTGTTTTATTTAAATTATTGTATAAAAATGGTAGTCTATAAAATAATGTTCCATTATTCAATTGATGTATATATGTTCATACAATTTTTATTTTTATTTTTAAAGCCATATTTGATTATATTTCTTTGAAATTGATACATTTATGATTTATCCAATTGTTGGAAAACATTAAATAATGCTTGCGTTTGTAGACAGGTAGAAGATGTTGATGAAACACATACTAATACCCATGATCCAATAGGGGTATTAAGATTTGGACAGATGATCCAAACCATCCTTTAAACAATACCAAGACGAAAAGAGAAATTTTGAAGAGATTAATACCACCTGAGAAATTTGAAGAGCTGATGACATCCGCATACATTGATGACATGCCACCTAGCCTTAATAATGATGATCATGATAGTGAAAATGCAGTGCATGAAGAAGGATTGAATGAAATTCTTACATGTTTCTTTGGGGATGGAAACAATGATGACAATAATGATCATATGGTTGACAGTAATGATGATAGCAGGGGTAATTACCATTGATGTAATGTTGATGATAAAAACCTGAAAGACTCCATCAAGCAAGTAGTGAAGACACTTGTGTTTAAATCGGGTGCAAGTAGAACCTCAAAACTGGCATGCACATTAATATTATTAGAAATCAAGTCACTATTTGGTTGGTCAGACAAAGGATTCACTGGCCTACTGAAGTGAGTTGAAATCTATTTCTTACTTTGCATTGTCAATTGGTGTACACAATTCGTAAACATTCATCGACTTCGTTTATATTTCTTTAAGGGGATTTTAAAACCATATATTGTATATAAATAGTCCTAGTATAGATTGACATATCAAACATGTTCATCATAAGTCAAACATTCAATTGATTTAACCTCTGGCAATATTACAGGGCACTAAAAACTAAAATATACCCTGAAGTGTGTTGCCATCAACTTGCAGAGAGGCGCGTCTATTGTTGGTTGAGTTGGGGATTGAATATAAGCAAATTCATTCATGTAAAAATGATTGTATTTTTTACAAATATGAATATCAAAACAAGGGAGAATTCCCTGTATGTAAAGAGAAGAGATATCATACAAATGTACAAGGTCCTATAGTTCCAAAGAAGGTTTTACGTCACATGCCAATTATACCTAGACTTCAATGAATGTTTCGTTGCAATTCACTTGTACAATTGATGGACTGGCATGCATAAAACAAGAGTAAAGATGACTTAATGCTAATTACGTCCGACTCCAAAGAAATGAAACACAGAGGAAAAATGGCCAAGAAAATTCAAAGATGAATCCCGTAGTATTAGGTTTGGTCTTGCAATTAATGGAGTGTACCCATTCTCTTTCCTAAGCTCAAATTATAGTGTTTGTCCAGTCAGATTGATAGTATACAATATTCCCCCATGGATGAGTGTTAGAAAGGAGCATCTTATGCTAACTCTCATTGTTCCAGGAAAACATCAAGTTAAAAAGATGGATGTTTATCTTGTGCCTTTTATTGATGAGATGCAACCACTATGGAAAGGCATAAGAATGTATGACTTATCATGTCCTCCATCAAATAGGTCCTTCATGTTGTATGGTGTGCTATGTTGGACTATTCATGATTTCCTAGGACTTGGTGTTTATTCTGGTAAGATAAAATATTTACATATTTACACTCATAATTCATTTTCATCCCAACTTTCATACTTAGTTTTATGCTATTTTTTTGATGTTATTAACATTACTTATTGAATTGCAAGGCTTCAAACAAAGGGGATATTTGCATGTCCAAGATGTGTAGAATAATTTCAAGGGTGGTATTCCAAAGATCTACATAAATTTATTTACGCAAACAATAGGGTTTTTCTACCACTAAATCATAAGTTTAGAAATCACCTGAAGAATCAATTTGATGGAAAATTTGAAAATAGAGGCCCTCCCATGATTATGGGTCCAAGTAATTGGCTTAAGAAGTATGAAGATGCTGAATTGAAATCTTGGGAGGATTTTTTTGATTGGGGTGATTCAATTGAAGAACCAGAACAAGTTGTAGTTAATATGCCAAAAGGAATGAAAAGGAAATCCATATTTTATGAGCATCTTACTAGAAGGATCTATTAATATCTCACCTATTAGACCATATGCACATCTTCAAAAATGTCCTAGATTCTATATTTCGACATATATCAGGCAAAGAGAAGGAAACCTTGCCTTCGAGGAGAGGTATTGCTCTTTCACGTACCAAAGTTGATAGAAAACATTTGTGGACAAATAGGGAAAATGGAACATATGCAAAAGCTCCATGGATTTTGAAAAAAAAGAGCTAGAGCAACTAAAAAATGTCATCCATTCAATAAGGACACCTACTCTCTATGGGTCATCATTGGCTAAAGCTTTTACAATTGATGGACATATCACATGATTTAAAACAAATGATTTTCATAATTTTATGAAGGTATTATATATCATCATTTAACATTTACTGGTAACATTGATTAAGTAATAAATATATTTTGATATTTTGTTGTGTGAGAAAAAATTACTAATGACCTTTTCATAAATGCATTTGATAGAATATCATGCCATTAGAAATTAGGGGGGATTCCTGTCTTACAGTTGACTTAAGGAATACCATAGGTCAATTGTTAACATTTACAAGGTATGTGATTATATAAAATGTTCATGTGTGAGAGACATAGAGATATTATATTGCATTTTAATTTTTTACTAAAGGTTCATACTAATTCACTATTCTTATATTAGGTGGGTGACCTTCAAGGAGATCCACAAATGTGAAGTGGCAAAGTGGAAGAAGAAATTGCAAATAATATATGTGTATTTGAGAAAGAGCTCCCTATAAGTTTCATGAAACTACGAGTCCATTTATTTATACACCTAGTCGATGACATTGAATTAGTAGGTGTCATGTCAATGAGGTGGATGTTTTTCTTTGAGAGGTATATGAATTTTTTTAAAAGACATGTCTGACAAAAGGCACATCCAGAGGGTTGCATGGCTGAAGGGTATGTATTGAATGAAGCATTTTTCTTCTTGTGTGAATTCCTTGGTAAGGATTTTAAAGATGGGCCACACGTTTTGGATGAAGAACGAGCATAAGATATTATTGATGGAGAAAAACCACAATCTAATGATGTTCAAGTAGAAATTAGTAAGTAAATTCATGATCAGTGTGGTTGTTTTTCTTGCAATAATTAATTTACTCTGTAATTTATTTGTCAAATTAACATGCGATTTGGAGTTTGAAATAAACATGTTGACATGTAATAGGTGTAGACGAAAATGCAATACTCGACAAGTTCATTTTGTACCACATGGATTTTAAGAACAAATGGATTGATCTGTATGATAAAAAGAGAGAAGAAGTGTTCAAAGTAAGGAGACAGTTTAGGAGATCAAACCCAAGGAATACTCCACTTCCCATTGATCTGCTTGGGGAATGGGGAAAATATTTCACACTAGAATGGGTTACTGAATAAATTCAAAATCAAATAGAAGATGCAGGTATAGATTCAAACATAACAGAAGATGAAATCAACATATCTAGAGGATGTGAAAGAAATGTATAGTTTGAATTTTACAAAATGTTGTTTCCTTACAATTTTGACACTATTAACTATTTTAATATTCATCATTATATTTGTTTTAGCTGAAATAAATGGTCTTTCGCAGGTGAGGAAATATCCAGCAATGTGGGCATATGGTCAACATTATCGTGTAGAAAGTGTAGATGTAAGGAGACGATCCTTCGATTGTGGCATCTTGGTTGACTTCAAGCAATCTAGTCAATCAAGCTCAAAAGATAAGAAAATAATTTAAGGGAATCTATAATATGTTGGGAAAATACAAGAAATTATTGAGTTGGATTATTGCTCTTTTAAATGTTGTATTTTTAAGTGTAGAGGGTATGAAGCATTTGAGAGGACATGAAGACATGATATCCATAGTGGATTATTTTCTATAGATTCCTCACGCTTCCTACCAAAGGATAAGGAGCCTTATGTTCTACCAATTCATTGTGAGCAGGAATTTCTTTAAATCAAACAAGAAGTAGTAGTGATTTTATATACATGTGTTTATTATTCAATAAAATTGTTATAACATACATCTAATATATGTATGTTGTTCGTGTGCAGGTATTTTTCTATGAAGATATTTTGGACCCAAAATGGATGTTTTTCATACATTATGATCCAATATTAAGGCATGTATTTGATGAAACATTAGTGGATATTGAGCAAAACAATGATGACGAACAAAATACGAGAGAGGGATTAGAGAACATCAAAGAAATTGACATCCAAGATGATGTTGAAGGTGGTTATGCTCAGGCACAAGAAGACAACAATCCAAAGTTAGATGATGTTATGAAAGACACCAATATGGATGGTATAGAAAATGATGACCCAAATACATCTGGGAACAATATAGATGGTGTACAGTCAAATTTCAATGATGATGAAGATGATGCAGGTCAAGATGGGGATGATGATAATATGAAATACTTGAAAGAACATATGAACATTGACAATGATACATTGGATGACATTGTAGCAGACAATAATGTTAATGACCAAGACTTCTAAATTTTTAGAATTATTTGCAATCCATGTTTAAAAAAGGATGATTCTTATGGCCTAAACTTTGAAATGCTTCAGTAATATTAATTCAAGTGTTAAACTATAAAACAACCACTCTCCATTTTCATGGTATATAACTTGTTTATTAGAAATATTTTAATAACTATAGATTTAGCTTGATATGTATCTCCCAATTTCTTTAAAATAAGTGCTATAATGGTCTCTTCATGTACATTCAACAATATTGAACTAGCATACCTATATTTAGAAAAATCTATGTAAAATAAGCCGAGAGATATCCTTCCTGAGACCCTATTGTATTTATATGGTGGAAATTTAATTTAATTTAACTTTAAACTTCATTAAATTTTTGAAAAATAAATCAAAATGAATATTGTATTGGCAGGGCTTACGTTCTTTTTGAGGTGCCTATTTTAAATTTAATGATCAAACTTCATAATGAATTTTTCCTATTTTACATGTAGCAGACAATAATGTTAATGACCAAGACTTCTAAATTTTTAGAATTATTTGCAGTCCATGTTTAAAAAAGGATGATTCTTATGGCCTAAACTTTGAAATGCTTTAGTAATATTAATTCAAGTGTTAAACTATAGAACCGCCACTCTCCATTTTGATGGTATATAACTTGTTGATTAGAAATATTTTATTAACTATAGATTTAGCTTGATATGTATCTCCCAATTTCTTTAAAATAAGTGCTATAATGGTCTCATCATGTACATTCAACAATATTGAATTAGCCAAATAGAGTCTAATGAAACTCTTATCTTTTTTTCCATTTTTTTTGCCTTATTATGACATTCCAATAGGTTTTCATCTAGCTACTATAAAATTAAATCTCAAGCATCATATAAATATAAGTAGTGATTACAAAACCATGATTTGAAACCACCAAAAAGAGTGGCACCCAAAAACCTAGTTAGAAAATAAACACCCACATCCCAAGATGAGCTCATTGGATAAAAATGACATTAATTCCACACGTCATAATTGCATCATAAAATAATCATTGAATTAGGAATTCCATTATGGATTCATGACACATTCAACATTCTTGTGGGTCTATATGTGATAATGGGTCTAATAATTCTATGACGAAGTATGTAGAAAAAAATATACATGGTCATAAAATAACCTCTTTAAAAGGATTTTAACCCTGACCAGGGCCCAATTAAAGTAAACTATTTGAAAGGATTTTTAATTTACATCACCTGGGAAATCTGTCCACGTCCACCTGTCCATTCATGCCATTCATCCGCCTGTCTATTCCCACGTCCCATGCCTCCTTCCCATTATTTTCCGTCCCACTGTCTCCACGCCCAGGCTCATGCCATCCTGTCCCAGTCTCGCCCATTCCACACTGTCCACCAACCAAAGCATACATCAAAGTACAATAATGATGATGATTAATGAAATGATATTTGATCAAGGTTTTCATTAATAATTTAGGTACAAAGTAAAATTGGAGAGACTATAGACTCTGAAAACTTGCATTATCATTTATTTATGCTTAGGAACCATACATTTGACAAAATTTACTAACTAGACTCAAAGCATAAGATAAGGACTTCTAACATATTCACTCTGTGTTTTTCAATTGCACCATTCGATTCTAGAATTCAACAAGAGACCTACACTAATGGCCTTGAATTTGCTTTTATGGAAACAAGGGAGAAAAAAAAGCTTCAGGCCAAGAATACGCATGTCACATCCCAATTGGATTGCTACAAGACACATTCCCATTGTAGTTATATTTACATTTTCCATTGGAGGGAATAAAAATGAGACAAAGATCATTAGCCTTTGTAGTGAGAAGAAACCTTCCCTTCAAAAGGCACATGTTAGAAAGAATAATCTTCAAGTTGTTGTCACTCATTTGTTACATCGGGAAAAATGACAAAATGACAAGGCCAATAAGTGAGTCAACATCCCCGTCAACACTCATATCATTAGAAATTAACATTTATCTATAATACTCACTATCAAGAAACATATATTTGTTACACATTATTCTTTCAAAGGACAAAGCTATATTATACTTGACCAATCATATATGTTTCCCTTTTTGTACTTACAAACCAATCAATCAATAAATATTATCTTCAACTATTCATATTCAACATTAGATGGCCAATTGAAATCAATGATTTCATCCATCTTCTTCCTGTATGGAGAATATTTTTTCATTACTGAATTGGATTCCTTATCAAAATCCTCCAAAAAATTGATGATAAAAGACAATTTCTCCAAAGTGTTATTTAGAATATTAATATCAACTTTTTCACAAATAAGCTTTTCTTGAGAGGCAGTGGTGTTGTCCATCTAGTTCTTCCACATTTGCAGGGGTATCACTTCATCATAAGTTTGTTGAATGCTTGGAAACAATGGAAAATCTTCCTAGTCATAAATAGTTTTCAATTCCCTTATTTTTTGTTCCAGTGGAGCAATATACCCTTGAAACCCTTGTTCATTAATTTCATTGAAAAATCTATAAGTTGGGATAACCTTTGGGTATCTATCTTCCTGTTTATTGGCCCCAACTACCATGAGCTTCAACTTGTCAGCTCTAGGAATCCATTTATCAAGGAGTGGGGTGGACAACTCCTTATCCCTTTGAGATAACCTTATTGCTCTCAACATCAATGAGTAATTGGCATGAACACTATTCAATTTACTTTGAATATTTCTATTCAGGTGTTTTAAGACAGTATGAACAATCCTTGAATTGTTCTCATTCATTGTGTCTTGTATCTGCTCAAGTAATTTCTTATACACTTCAATTTGTGTGAGGAGTTGTGCCCTTGTAGGATCACCTGATGGGATTGTACCTGATGTGCTTGGCCTTTCGATTGTGAGTGGCTCTTGCCCCAAATTATATGGAACTATTGCCAAAGATTGATCCGATGAGGGGGACTGAGAATGTATAGCTGGAGAAGTCGGTGATGCATGGCTTGAACTAGTTTGACCTTTCTTTCTTAATACTTCTACCTGCTGCTTATATAATGCTACCTCAGTTTCTAACATGGATACCTTTTGCTGACTCTTATCATATTCACCTATAAGACTATTATATTTGTTACTATACTCATCTCTTTCAAGAGTGAGCTCTTCCAATGTTGCCTTAGTAAACTTTGCAACATTTACAGCCATATCAATTGCCTCTAAAGTTGGGGTGTCAGTGACTCTCTTTATCAATAATTGTCCACTAAAATCTGATTGTTCAGCCACTACTGGCTTCCTGGATCCCAAAGATAATGACCAGATTGCTAATCCCAATATTCACTAAATGATAATCCTTAAAGTGCCATCTCTTCTTCTTCTTCAGTTTGCAGCAAGGGCCTTTCAGGCCTCCTTATAATATTAAGCACTATAGCGTCAACAATGTCCCATTCAAGTAACAACAATATACCACTCTTCTTCATGAGCTCTCTGCCCTCTTTAGCAGTCATATTATGGAATTCAGCCCTCATAACCTTCCTTAAATATTCCTAAATGATAGCTTTGGGGGGTTCTATATGTAAGCTCCTCTCAGTAGCAACCTTCTCTACATATTGTGGAGCTTTAGCTCTCCATACAAAATCTTTGAATGCAATTGTTTCAACAAAGGAGTCATCTTCCATAAATGCTTTTCAGGCCTCAATCCTCAAATCATCTGCACTATTTAGACCTTTGAGGTCAACCTTTCCTAGTCTAAGGCTATCCTCCCTTGAGCTTGAAGTGACTTCCCTTATGGGAGATGGCATTTCCTGTTGTATCTCCTCAAAAGTGACAAGAATATCATCATCCTCTGTATCAAAATAATCCACTGCTCCTCTTACCTCAGTCTTTTTCCTTTTAAGGGGTGGTTGCTCCAATGGAGCAGGACTTCCTAGAGGTGAGTCAACATCAATCACAATAATAGGGACCTATTTTGGAGGTGATGGCATTGATCTCTCAGGAGAAGTTTCCCTCATTTCCCCAGAAGTGTTAGTTTTCTCCTTGTCTGTTGTCTTCTTCTTCCTGGAGTAAATTCTTATTTTCTTAGGTGGATGATAAGTAGGCCTCTCTTCCAATACCAAAATAGTGTCTTCTTCAGTTACCATTGCTTTCCCTTTATCTGGGACCACTCGTTGTCTTCTCATTATACCTACTATATCCTCAAAATTATTCAAAACATGCATAATCCTATCAAATTTACTCTATATATTGGGCATAGGGTCATACTTAGGATCTTTTCTTTGAGCCCTCTCCATCATCTTATTGAAATCAAGATATTTATACTTCCTTTCATCTTGCTCTGGGAAGTAAAAAATGTTCCTAATTACATCCTCTAGGTAGTAGAAATTATGTACAAAAGTACCAAGGCTTTTCTCCATCTTCAATGCATTAATGAAACCTTCTGGATCATGATTCCTTGGGTGCATAATATCCAATTTTTATGGTGCTAGTAGATGTAACAAATTTTTCCATGCTCCCTTTACTCTAACAAAGTCAGCAAACACAATCCTTTATGGGGAAAATGATCCCTTCTTTGTTGTATCAGGCAGGTGTGCTGCTTGGGAGGCTCCCAATTGCTTTATGACTTCAAGAAATCCAATCCTCAATGGCATGTCTCTTAGCAAGAAAAATGGGTCTATGTTAGTGCCATAAACTCTGAAGATTGCAGAATCTGGGTATAAGATTAAATCTCCCCAATTATGACCCAAATTCAAATCACTTCTCTTCTCCATAGGCCTCAAGAACTCATGTATTTCCTTGGGAATCCTTGATGGGTCATAAACCAAATATCTTCTCAATTTTGATGCAAAAGCATTTTGGAACTCCACATAGTTATATTTCTGGTCATCCTTATCAAGAATCTGAGTCCAACATTGGACATGAAAATCAATACCATCCTCCTTTTTCAATGTCATATCCCTCTCAAAAAAATTTTCCCCTTTAAATAAAAACATATGCATCAATAGGGAATACCACCATAATTTCACCCAATTATTTCCTCCTTTCAACTCAACTAGGCATTACGGTAATTCTCTACCAAATATGTGGCATAGTCATAGACAATGTTGAAGGATAGATGTTGTATATGTGTTTCCAAGTAACTATATTCCCTTCACAATGTGTCAGGAAAAGAGAAACCAATAATTTGGTAGAAGGAATATACAATCTTCTTGAATTAACTTGCAAAATATCTCATTGGGAAAGGTTCTAACTCATATTTACCAATCCTTATTTGTTTTCTATTTTTCCTAGTGCATGTGCTAGTAGTATGTGTAGGTAACATTCTCATCTTGATCAGAACTTTGGTGTTCTCATACTCCTTTATAATGACATCCATATCAAGAGGCACTATATCAATGTTCCATTCCTGCAATTGGAAAACTCCTACAATTTCTTCTTTGGTTATCCTCACCATATCCTTCCCATCAAATGTTCTGATTACCCTTGAAACTGGGTCATACCTTGAAGCAATGTCCTTCAACAAATCAACATCCATATACACATTGGAGACAACTAGTTTTCCCATGTCTATTCTCCAAGGGTTACAAAGAGGAATCCCAAGATTTCTATTCTCGAACCAATGTTGAAATAACTACCATCCACTATAAGGTACTTCAACATCTTTGATAAAACATTGTCTGTCAAGTACCCCCTCCCTGACTATTGGGCCATGAAACAACATTCTAGCCTTGACCTTTTTGTTTGTGGAGGGTTTCATTAAATCTATTATATCCTTAGATAGTAGTCTGGATTGAGTTCTAGAGGTGGCGGTTTGTGCTTTGGGTACCATTGGCAGTGGGGAAAACTTAGGCCAAGTTAGGATTTTCAACACAAAAGGTTTCAATAACTAGATTCATAATTCAAACCTAGCCCTCGACTCAAACAAAAATTCTAAAAGGTCCTGTAGAATTACAAAGCATGGAATCTCATTTGATAAGAAACAAAGTGGGAACCAACTCCAATATAGAGAATTTGAATAGAGCATAAAAATTGCATTTACTTTACTTACGGATTTTAACCGCGAGAAACCCTAAAGTCGACCATGCCAAACTCTACAAATAGCCTCTCAATTTCTTGTACACTCTAGATGTGTTTGCAACTCTTAATTATGTGAGACCTGATCATCTACATCTAGTTTGGGAAAAAATGAAGTATTTTTAGAAGTCACTTCCGCCATTACTGCTCACTCGCGTGAAGCAAGAATGGATGCAACCGTCGAACTTCTTAGTTTTGAATATTCATCATTGATCTCTTGTCAAGATGGTCTTTTGGATGACTTAAATTGAGTCAATTAAGCTTGAATTCCAATCGTTGTCACATGTCGTTCCACTGGCCAATGAAACATTGCCAACTGGGTACTCATTCATCTATCCATGGGCTCCACCTTTCCTCGTTTGCCTATGACCGAAGAAAACATGTGGCAGCTTCTCATGGACCTCGCAACTTTCAACTAGCCCACAACTTAATCCTACGAGATGGTGGGGAAAGGCAGTGATTGACCCTACAGTCACATCATAACCATTGATCATGATGTCAGATGGATGAAGTGGAGACCTGGCCCCACACTCACGGCTATAGACACATCAACATCTCATAGACCACATGACATTTAACGAGCTACCCTTTGAAACTTGCGAGCTAGTAGGGAATGGCCCAGATCAATTCCCATGATTGAAGGATCTCCCAGTCTGCAAACACGATAAAATTAGTCCAAATGGGGCCATGAATAGGCTGACGACAATTTGACCCTCAAGAAGATGACTTAAATGTAAGTCAATTGAAAAATATTATGGCCCGACTATAGGGAACATTTAAATGATTAACCATACGCGATGACTGACTAACTTAGGACTTGGGGCTGGTACAAAGAACAATTTTAATGGTTCAACTCATGACTTAAACAACTGATAACCAAATGCAGTAGGTCAACACAAAATTATAAGGATGGAGGTTTAAGATCAATTACTATGAAGCGAGGGTTTTTGAACTAAACCCTTAAACCCTACTCATGGATGCAAAAGGCAGAAAACCTCAAGAGGCAAAATTTTGCTAGGATTTTTTCAAAATTTCAGTAGCACTACCAGATGGGACATGTTAGATTTTCTCCTCGACATTCCCAAGTCTCTTAGACATATCGTTCTTTAGGTTGGTGAGAAGACATTTGAATATGTTTCTTAGACATTCAGGAGTCTCATCTACATTTCATAGCAACACTTTCTGTTTGTGTCGAAGGGACAATGGTGAGACTCTTCGATATAGCATTGTCTTGGTGACATGCCATGTGCTGCTATGGGAACACTTCAGACAGGGAATTCACTTTAGTGTTATGACCAAGGGCCTTATTTGGTGTTTTATATTAGTGTCAACCATTATGAAATGGATATGGGACATATGGTGAGTGTGGGAAGATGGGTGAAAACAAAAGTATGCAAAATAACCAAGGTGGATTTTTGGCTTATGGACAACATTCAGTTCTGAATTTAAGCAAACACTGTAGTTGCTGTGAACATAGTCTTTTTCATGAAGCTGAAGCAATTGATACTTTATCTCATCCAAGTGAAGAAATTGAGTCTTTTAGTGACACATGTCTCTTTAGTCTTATTTAACATTGAAATGTTTGAGAAAATCTCTACTCTTACAAGCACATTGATCTGGAGCAAATCTCAAGGATGCCTTTATTTGATTGATCTTGCTAAAGTGAAAGGGTTGACAAGTTGGAAGTAACCGAGGATAGGATTAAATATTTTATCCACGTAAAGAAATATCTCTCTACTTTTGGGGATGCCATATTTTATTTAGTTAAGTGCCCATGTGCCATATCATAACAACAAAAAAAATTAGATTCTTCAGAAATCCTTGGGTTCTCGAGCTAAGAAAATTATGTTTGTATGTATAAAAAAATAATAATGAAGAAGAATAAGAGGCATGAAAAATATTGTCATAGTACCTAGCTCCCAAACAAATGCATTTCATAAAATAAGAATATTTTTAATTGATTTCCAGTCTCAATTTGGGTATTTTATCTCTTACCCCTTGTAGCTAGTTACAAAACATGCATAGGAAAGCTTGAATATATGTATTCCCAAGGATGGATAGAACTACAATCACTAAAAATTTACACACTATCAAATTTTTTATGCAATTTAATCTAGTCCATAAACAAATTCCAATAAATTTATTATCAAGTTAATATATGGACATAGAGAAATAATGTCAATTTTTTAAATTTTTCAATAGCTAAAGAAAATAGGCAGTGGATAATTTAATCATCTATTTACCTATTTACACAAAAGGAAAATGGGTAGAGGCTAATTCCAAGATCTATGATCTTTTCATGAAAAATGCAAATGGGTAGATATTAATTCTATCATATATGTGCTTGTCTATGAAAATACAACTAGGCTTGATATGATTGAAGATAAACTTTGCTATAGACTACAAACATAAAATCAATGCTGTAGTAAAATAATTTGAACCAATATGACTCATAGAAAATGAGATGGTTTCATAAATTAAGGATGAAAGGAGCTTATTCACCAAGGAGACAATCTCAAACAACTGTGGGATTTTTTTTCAAATTAATAAACATTACAATCTATGTAAAATATCATTGTTAGGCACATCACAACATCAACTTAGAAACCAATCAACTCTTTCAAACAGTAACATAAAATGTGCTCTAATAAATCAAATAGATTTAAATAACTTGAACATAGCACTTTGGAGAAAACAAAGTAATAAATGAGCATTAAAATCAACACAGTAATTGAACATTGAAAATGAATTACGATTTATAAATAGTTTGTTCCATTGTATTACTTCAAAATATAAGCATTATAACAGAAGTCTTTGAAATATGGTATGGATGGGCTAATTATGTAATCTATTTTCTTACGCATTCCTACTCTAATGGAGTGGAATGTGATGATGATGATATGATATCTCAAAATCAAGCCCTGGTTTCCCTATTTGTATGGGAAGCAACAAGCTTCAAGCCTGTTACAAAAAGTCACATTGTTTCATAACTAAAACATAAAAATATTAAGAGTTTGCTAGTGGATGCAATGTAGTCCATTAATCTCTAGCAAGCGCCTGTGGTCATCTAAGACCTATTCAAGGCTTGTGCACCATGATTGTGTATCCAAAACTATCAAACTCTATTCCCTGCACTCCTTTCTTACTAGGCCCCTAAAATGAACAAGTTCACCTTTGAAAAATGCTCCACGTACCCACTTTTAGCATGAGTGTTTGCATTATGTATGATGTCTTCAATAGCATACTCCAATTTGAAGATTGTCCAAAGTTGTTGGTGTGTCCTCTTAAGCTCTCCCTCTTCATCATTAATCGCATCAAGAATAGGTTGTAGATAGTTGGCAATTTCGTTCTTCCATGTATCTTGATCTGTCAATTATATTTCTTCAAAGAAATTGGGTAAGGACATACTTAGTGGCTGACTGAAATCACTCAACTACTGTGTTAGGATATTGTGGAAGTCCCTATGAGATTTCATGAGTTCCTAGTATTCTTGTAGCATAACAAAGTTATCTTCTTTCTTTGCAATGATCTGAGACTCTACCTCCTTCATCCTATCAATCAATTTGGTGTTTTCCAGTAATTTTGCATATGTTTTATCATTAATTTTCCAAACTTGTTCAACATGTTTTTGAATCTCATGCAGACTATTTCTGATGCTATCTAAAAGGTAGTGGTTTTGAGTTTTCCCTTTAACTCTTCCTATTCCTTCTACACTTTCATATGCCTTCTTTTCCAATATGTTGCTTTTGACATTTCCTCAAGCACTTTCCTTTCATGTTCAACCAATGGAGAATAGAGCCCTGAAGAAGAAGAAGGTAGTCTATCCCTGTAGTTGATCAACTCTTGTTTCAACCTTTCATTTTCTTCTATCAACCCTTGGTTATCCCTTACCAGTTTCTGAATTTGAGCCTTTGTGAATTTGGCCACATTCACATTCAAATTGATA
>VDFB02275038.1:0-26564 GCA_007258455.2 Sequoia sempervirens
AAAAAGGAATGATTCTAGCATGGGTAATACCAATAAGGCTAGTGAAAATATCAAGAAGTCTCGAGAAACCATAGGGAAAGGAGGGCCACCTATAGGATGTTTTATATGCAAAGGTGATCACTATGCTAATGAGTGTCCCAATAAAAATTCTGGATCACGACCATATGGTAATCCATTACCCACTCAACAAACATTGTTTCAACATAAGATACATGTAGTAGTGGACGATCGCCAGGAAGAGTACCAAGTAACTCTAGTTGAAATGCCAGGTATTTTTTTGGGTTACCTATTTATGTTCTTATTGATACTAGTGTAACTGAGAATTTCATTTCACCTAGAATAGCTAAACAATTATCTAGGAAGGCAGAACACATGACAATGTCTTGGGATGTAGAGTATGCAAACCAGAGAAGAGTAAAGGTGGATCAATGTGATGCAGAGTAGGGTGGAGGATCATTAGCAAAACACAAATCAATTAGCTTTGGATAATCCTTTAACCTTGAAAATCCCAACTTGGTATTTTCTCACAGTTTCATCAACTTTGCTTGTAGCATTCCAAAAAATGAAAATTCAACATAAAGTTTAGATGAAATTGAAAACCCACAAACCAATTAACATTATAGATACCCTTTTCCAAGTTTTAAAATATATCAAAAGTGTAAGGGTGGTTTCTTTGTAACAAAACCTTCAAATACTTACTACTACATTTGACTATAGGCTTAAAAGAGTAGAAATTCATCGTAATTTGACCATAACTTTCATAAAATAAATCTTACCTACAAAAAAAAAACCAATTTTAGATACCCATTACGCCCTTTTGAAACATATCTCAAAATATCCTAGGGTTTCTTTGGAATAGGACTCTCAAATGTCTTCTGCTACGTTTGCACAAATGCCCAATTAAGCTTATTTCACCAAGGGTTTATTGATTCTATGACTCCGAAGCATCAAATAACTTCACAAACACTTTTAATATGTCTAATATGGTCTAAAAAAACTCTCCAAACAAATTTTCAACCTTTTCTAATGATCTTTCATCAAACCCTACCTTCTAGGTATCAATCTTGCCCAAATGAATGAGGTTTTCCAACTAGGGAATCATCAAAAATTCATCAAAAATTTCACCCTACTCTTGAAAATATCACACTAAAAACATACCATATCTACCCCCATTCTACCAAGTTTGAAATTTTTTCATTTGTGGAATAGAGAGTTCTACATTTTTCTTCCCTTCAACCCTGTTGAACTAGGGTTTCAAACCTATCTTGAGTAAAATGGCGATAAAATTCTTGAAACTCAATGAAATTAAATGAGACCAAAACCAATATAAATATAATTCAATTCTCCATCCATTCAAATCAACTAGAAATCATAATTTTTTGTAGAAAAACATACAATGCTCTGAAACAGAAAAAATGTTGGAATTTTCAAAAAAACAAGGGTTTTGTATTGAATTCTCTTCAAAATACAAGCCACCACCTTGGTCTCACCTTCTCAAGGAAAATTTAAACATATGACATCATTTTACCAACTTCCCTTTGAGTTTCAACAACCAAATAATTTATTTTCCCACAATGACCCTTCATATTCCCCATTTTTGCAATTTTACAATTTGATAATTTTTTCAAAGTTGACAACATTTTGCAAGATTTTACAACTTGACCCCACAAACCTCCCTACAACCTAAAAATGACTCAAAAACATGTGAAATGGTAAAAAAATACCTTATTACAAAATAAACACACCCAAAAATTAAAAATTACAAAAAATTCCTCATGGAGGCATGAAATCCACTAGGTGCCCTGCACCATACTCCCGAAGAAAGAAGAATTCAAGTCCCTTTTGAATTGAAGGTAGGAATTCTCTTTCTTAATGTCTTCTATCTTTTGTATTTTGGCTTCCTTGAAATATTTCCATTCTTTCTTCATCTTTACCTTGGGTTTCATCTTGTCAATGCAAACTTGCTTTTCTCTTGTTTTACTACCTTGTAACTGATCTCTTTTGCCTTGATGGACTACACACTCTACCCCAACACATTGTTCTTCTTCCAAGATCTGCTTCATCTTAAATTTTGGTCTATCTCTCCTTAAGGATGCAATAACACAACTCTTCTTACCCACCCTTGCAATACTAGATGTTGCTTGCTTCTTATTGTCTATACAATCAACAACCTTTCCTTCATCCTTATCAATTTGGAAAATAGGGTATGGAACATTTGTCTTAAAATTATACCACTCAACTTCATCTTCACCAATCTGCCTAATCAATGCAAACATAAAGTAGGTTGCACCATCATACTCCAACTGCAAATGTGGAGTGTCTTCAATCACCTTGAAGGTTTTGTCTTCCCACTTTGCATGAGAACTAACTCCTTTCCTTGTACTGTCATCTATTAACACATCAACATGATCTTGCAACAAGTATTGAACATCTAATGACAATTGATCAATCCTAACTGTTGCTATAACAATCATATGTTTACTTACCATTTTATTAGCTAAGTCTTCATTTTTTTCTTGGCTTTTGTTTTTCAATCAAAGACTCCTTAATGTCTGATTTTTCTGCTCCCACTTGTCTTCTTATCTGAACAATCTTCTTGATAGGCCTCATAAGCTTCATTTTGACTAGTAAATTCCAACCTTGCATCTTAATCTTCACTCTTTCTTCCATATTTTCTTGAATTTCCCTTATTAGTTCCAAATTCTGACTCAAATATTTTATCTCTTGATTCACATCTATTTGTTTTCCCTTCTCCTTTTTATTTTTCATCTCTTTTTCCTCTATTTTCATCCCTATTTCTTTTTTTGTAAACCCCCACTTTACCAGTATCCAAGAACTATTCTCTTCCACACATCCATTCTTTTGGTATTCCAATACCTTCACACACACAACTATCATCTACCCAATAGGATTCTAGAAGATTCAATCTCCAAGACCTCTTCTACCCACTTCCTCTCAGTGGAAGAAATTTGCACACCTTCTACCCAACTTCATCACTATTGGAGTATACAACAAACCTTCTCTCACAACTTCCTCATAGGTTCTTCTAGCTCTGATACCAATTTGATGCAGATCAAGGTGGAGGATCATTAACCAAACAAAAATCAATCAGCTTTGGAGAATCATTTAACCTTGAAAATCCCAACTTGGTACTTTCTCACAGTTTCATCAACTTTGCTTGTAGCATTCCAAATAATGAAAATTCAACATAACTTTTAGAAGAAATTGAAAACCCACAAAAAAATTACCATCCTAGATACCCTTTTCCAATTTTCAAAACATATCAAAAGTCTAGGGGTGGTTTCTTTGTAACAAACTCTTCAAATACTCGTTGCTACGTTTGATAATAGGCTTAAAAGATAAAAAATTCATCGTAATTTGACCATAAATTTCAGAAAATAACTCATACCCACAAAAAAAATTAGTTTTAGATACCCATTACACCCTTTTAAAACATATCTCAAAATCTCATAGGGTTTCTTTGGAACAAGACTAAAATCTTTGCTGCTACGTTTGTACAAAGGCCTAATTAAACTTATTTCACTAAGGGTTTATTAGTTCTATGACTCCCAAGCCTCAAATCACTTCACCAAAACTTTGAAAATGTCTGATATGGTCTGCACAAACACTCCAAACTGATTTCCAGCCTTTTCCAATGATCTTTCATCAAACTCTACCTTCTAGGTATCAATCTTGCCCAAAACAATGAGGTTTTCCAACTAGGGCATCATCAAAACTTCACCAAAACTTGAACTCTACTCCTAAAAATATTACAAACTCAAAATATACCCTATCTATCTCCATTCCACTGAGTTTGACAAGTTTTCATTGGTGGAATGGAGAGTTCTACATTTTTCTTCCCTTCAACCCTATTGAACTAGGGTTTCAAACCTGTCTTGAGTAAAATGGCGATAAAACTCTAAAAAATAAATGAAATTCAACGAGACCAAAACCAACAGAAAGCTAATTTAATTCTCCATCTAGTAAAATCAACTAGAAATCATAAAAATTTTGTACAGAAACATACAATTCTCTGAAACAACAAAAAATGTTGGAATTTTACGAAGAAACAACGGTTTTGTATTGAGTTCTCTTCAAAATACAAGCCACCACCTTGTTCACACCTTCTCAAGGAAAATTTAAACATATGACATCAGTTTCCCAACTTCCCTTTGAGTTTCAATGACCAAACAACTTCTTTTCCCACAATGACCCTTCATATTCCTCATTTTTGCAATTTTGTAATTTGACATTTTTTTCAAAGTTGACAACATTTTGTAAGATTCTACAAATTGACCCCAAAAACCTCCTAGCAACCTAAAAATGACTCAAAAACATATGAAATGGTCAAAAAATACCTTATTACAAAAGAAACACAACCAAAACTCAAAAATTATAAAAAATTTCCTCATGGAGGCATGAATCCACTAGGTGCCCTGCACCATAATGTCTATTCAAGGCTAGGATAAAACTACTTAGTTTTTCTAAAAAAGTTAACCTTTATGTCACACCTTTAGGATCATATGATGTTATCCTAGGTATGAATTGGTCGTGGAAATATAGGGCTATGTAGATTTCCATGCTAAGACTGTAGAATACTTAGATGATTTTGGAAATCAAGTTAAATTCCAAGGCATACCTAGAGAGGTTAGGATTCGAAAAATTATGATAATGCAACTTATAGAAGCTAAGAAGAAAGGGTGTAAAATATTCACCGTAAATATTGAAGAACTTAGGAAGGATAGTGATGATACTAAGTTCCAAAGTTTACAAGAACTAGAAGATGATGAAATAGATGGAATTAGAAAATTGGATATGGAGAAGTATCCAATATTGAGGAAATTTTTGGATGTGTTTCGAGAGGAGTTACCTGGGTTAACTCTCAAAAGAATATTTGACTTCTCTATAGATATAGTCCCAGGGCCAGAACCTATTTCTAAGGTACCCTAAGGATGACCACCACTGAACTTATAGAAATTAAGACACAAGTGGGCGAATTGTTGTTGAAAGGACTGATACGACCAAGTGTATCACATTGGGGAGTGTCAGTCATCTTTGTTAAAAAGAAGGATGGTACATTGCGTTTGTGCATCGACTATCGTATGCTTAACAAAGCTACGATTAAGAACAATTATATATTTCCATGCATTGACAACCTTTTTGATCAAATGATGGGAGCCATCGTATTCTCTAAAATAGATATGAGATCTAGATATCACCAATTGAGGGTTAAGGATAAAGATATCTTTAAAACTGCATTTAGAACCAGATATGGACACTATGAGTTCACCATTTTACCTTTCAGTTTAACAAATGCACTTGTAGCATTCATGAACTTGATGAATAGTGTGTTTAGGGATTACCCTAACAAATTGGTACTAGTTTTTCTAGATGATATATTGATTTATTCTAGAAATAAGGAAGAAAATTGCAAGCATTTAGAAATGGTCCTACAATGTCTAAGAGAACATAGGTTGTATGGTAAAATTTCCAAGTGTACATTCTTCCAAAAGAGGGTACATTATTTAGGTCATGTGATTTCAGTAGATGGAATTGTTGTAGATCTAGCTAAGATCAAAGCAGTAATTGAGTGGCCTATGCCCAAGAATGTGTCAAAGGTAAGAAGTTTCATGAGTTTGGCAGGGTATTATAGGAAGTTTGTTGCAAACTTTTCTAAGATTGCTTTGCCAATTACTTCTTTATAGAAGAAAGGAAAAAGATTTGAATGTACTGAGAAGTGTCAAGAGGCTTTTCACCTACTCAAAGAGAAATTAACCACTGCACCGATCTTCAAAGTACCAGATCTTGAAGGTAACTATACGGTTATCATGGATGCATGCGGAGAAGGGTTAGGAGGTGACTAATTCAATATGGGCAAGTAATTGCTTATGAATCTAGGAAGCTAAAACCCTATGAAATGAATTATGCATCACATGATTTAGAATTAGCAGTTGTGGTTCATGCATTGCAAATGTGGAGGCACTGTTTGCTAGGAAAACCCTTTGAGATGAAAACTGACCATAATGGGTTAAAGTACCTTTTCACTCAACCTAATCTAAATGCTAGACAGAGAAGATGGTTAGAGTTAATAGCTGACTATGATTTTAATATCAATTATATTAAGGGGAAATAAAATTAGGTTGCCGACTCATTAAGTCAAAGACAACACATTGCTTTTTTAGTAAAAATCCAAACTGATTTTAAGGGGAAAGTCCTACAAAAGTGCAAGGAAGATGAGTATTACTTGCAAGTTAAGCAAGCACTCACTGATAATCCAGAAGATTCTAGATATGAAGGTTTTCAATTTGAACCTAATGGATTACTTAGATATAAGGGTAGAATGTATGTACTTGACATAATGGAATTAAGAAATTTGGTATGGAAGGAAATACACGAAGCACCATACTCTCAACATCCTAGAGTGACAAAAATGATGGTTGATGTAAAACCATTATACTTTTGGAAGGGAATGAAAGGAGATTTCACTAGTTTTGTGTCTAGGTGTCTTGAGTGTTAGAGGGTGAAATTTAAGCATCATCATCCTGTAGGCTTGTTATACCCACATGATATACCAGAGGGGAAGTGGCAAGTCATAAGTATGGACTTTGTGTAAGGATTTCCTATGTCAAGGAATAAGCACAATACCATTCTTGTGGTTGTAGATAAGCTTACAAAAGTAGCACATCAAGAAAATTTGTGTAGGAAGTGTTTAGATTGCATGAGATTCCTGAAAAGATTATTTTAGATAGGGATGCACGAGTCACTTATAGGTTTTGGAAAACCTTGTTTACTGCAATAGGGACTCAATTGAATATTAGCTAAACATATCATCTGGAAACAGATGGGCAAACGGAAAGGGTAAATCAATTATTCGAAGACCTACTTAGGATGTATTGCATGGATGAACAGTGCAAGTGGAAAGATTACTTACCCTTAGTTGAATTTTCTTAAAATAACTCTTATCATTTTGTGATAAAGATGGCTCCTTTTGAAGCTTTGTATGGTCAAAAGAGTCGAATTCCTATAAGTTGGGATAAACTTGAGGATCGAGTGAATCTTGGGCCATACATGTTGGCTGAAATGCATGAACAAGTTAAGGTTGTTAAGGAAAGGTTAGTTGAAGCTAACGATAGATAGAAAAGCTACTTTGATGCTAAGAGAGTGCCCTGCAATTTTTCCTTAAGTGACAAAGTATTATTGAGAGTAAAACCTCACAAGAGCTCCATTAAATTTGGAAAGTCTTCTAAGTTAGCCCCGTGTTACGTTGGACCTTTTGAGATTCTAGAGGAAGTGAATCCAATAGCCTATCGAATTGTGTTGCCACTAGCTCTTGCTAGAATGCATAATGTCTTCCATGTGACCTACCTTAAAAATTATATACCAAGGTACCTCTACAGGCTTTAATTCCTATGGCAGAGGGTACCTTGTACCTTGCCGCGGCAGGGCTGTATGCCGTCGCTGGCAGGGTGGGGCCCTACCCACTGACCACCCTTCACCACCTGATTCCACCGCTGGCCCCTTATTCCTTCACTTCCGATGGCCGCTCCCTAGTTCTGGTGGATGCTCAAAACTCTGGCGCATGCAAACGGAACTTAGCGGGCCCTCCAAAACACAACAAACAATGATGGAATATTTTAGATTCTGGTAGAATATTCCAGCTTCTCTAGTATCCGGCAATCAAAACACAGGCAGGGAATATTCTTGTCAATTCTAGCATATTCTTTATGACAACTGTCAATTTTTTTGCCGGGGGGGGCGATTTTTTGTTGTGACGGCCAGATGGCTGTCAAATTTTTTCTCATGAAATGCTAACGTCAGCAGCCGTATGGCACTCCAAGCCGCCTCCTAGCCCTGATTTTCCCTAAAGAAGCACTTTTTTTCTTTTTGGCATAACTTGGGCATACGGTATTGAAATTGGGAAAACACGATATCGTCAGAAAGCTAGTTACAAGCACTTTCTAGTGGTGTAGTTTATTTTTTAGTATTTTGCTATTTGGCTATTGTTTTTTTCTGTTTGAAGTTAGATGTTCATTTATGGCTTTCGAGCTCATAACTTTTTGCCATGATCTCTGATTTTCATCTTCTTTGTGGCATTGGAAAGGTATTGAGGAGCTCTATTTTTCTGTCCATGCACTTTTTTTTGTATGTGTCCTAGGTTGATTGTTATTCCAGATTTGTCCTGATAGGTATTTTGGAGATTACTTGGATGTTTTGGCAGTTGGAAAGGTGAAACTTGAATATTTGTACTTCATTTCAGTACCACATCATCTTATTTTTTGTTTATCCATATTTAGCATGCTCTCCTTTTACAATCATTGGGTTATTGTAATAAATGAACTGAGATAAAGTTCCATTAGGGGGTTTCTTGCATAATAATTTGATTAGAGTGTGCATGCACTTTGATCTCCATCTTATTTTGATGGCAACTCGCATGGGTTTTCTGGTTTCTTAGTTTCTTTTGGCCACATTTTTTCTCTAGCTTGACACATATCGATTCACATCAATTCACACTTTAGATTGGGAGTTTATGGTTTCTTGATCCGCATTGGTCCATCTCAGTTTGAGGGCCATGTTTTTATGGTTAATGTTCCAAAGTCTTTATGGTACTTGTTCCTTGGAAGAGTTTTAGTCACAGTTTAGCATCGCATCGAGATACACAGCTTAGATTCTATCATCATTTCATCTATTGTTGCTTCATAGATTCTAGGGTTGTTCCAGTTTGTGAGTTTTCTAGTGTTTCGTGGCATTGAGTCTCTGTCACATTATTATGATTCCATTTTTGGTTTCTTGTAGACGAAGTATCTTTCCTGCTTGTTGGATTGTGGTTCCTATGTTACCCAATGCTGTTCTTCCGTTTTCTTTGCAGTAGTCATCTCATTGTAGGGGGTTTTATTTCATTGTTTTCTTTACCACATTATTGCATTTGTAAATATTGATCGTGCCTGTTGTCTGTGACTCATTCATGCTGCATTTCATCTTGTTTATGGTGTTGTATCTTTATCAGTTAATTAATATTTAATACACTGCATAACTTTACTTAGGTATTATTTAATTCCTAGGTTAATTATTGTCATCTTTATCTTATTGAGCTATCTTGTTGCTCAAGATAAGATTAGGGTTATGCATACTTTGCTTTTATAAAGAAAATCATATCTTGTAATTATGAATTCCTGAATAATAATATTTTGCACATCTTCTTGCAAAGCTTTGCTTTTTCTGATTTTCTCTTATGGGAAGGTTTTTCCTCGGTTTTCATTTCAGATCTTGGTTTCTAACATTCGTGAGACATCTAATAAAATTGGAACGATACCAAGAAGATGTGCAAAATATTATTATTCAGGAATTCATAATTACAAGATATGATTTGCTTTATAAAAGCAAAGATGCATAACCCTAATCTTATCTTGAGCAACAAGATAGCTCAATAAGATAAAGATGAAAATAATTAACCTAGGAATTAAATAATACCTAAGTAAAGTTATGCAAGTGTAATTAAATATTAATTACACTAACACCCCCCATAAGTGCAACTTAGGGAGACTAACAAAGCATGCACCTAAAACTAAGATGAATGCAAGAAGCATGAATGGGTCCTAACAACAAGGCCCTCGACAAACCCATGTAAAAATGCAATAATGAGGTAGAGAAGAAAACCTAGTGGGACAAAAGTAAAGTCCAATGGGACCAATATGTAGAAGACTTGGCTACTTGGGAGGACTATGCGGAAATTTAGCAGAAATCTCCTCATATTCTTAATGCTTTTGAGAATCTCTGAATGATGTGTTGTTAGTTGTTATATTTTAATAATACCTGAGGTCATCGAGGACGATGCTTCATAAGGGGGGGAGTATGTTACACCCCAATTGTGAAGTTACTATTTACTATTATGGTGCAGGAGCACCCAAGGCTTTCAAAGAGTTGTTCAAGAACCAGGAGAGTGCAGGGGTCAGGAGGGTCTTCCAAACAAATCAAAACATAAATTATGATGTATTGAAGCCTATAATGGCATTTGAGATGAATAAGTGTAATGAGGGTGTTAAAAGTTTCAAGGTTCCTGATAAGGAATTTGGATTAAAAATGCAATGTAAGGGAAAATTAGGTTCTAGGGGTTTTGATTAATGATATTATGCTTAAATAGGTCAAATAAACTTGGATAGTGAATATCCAATGGTTTTTAGGTGATAGATTTTAATAAATCTCTAGTTTGTAATTTCAAATTTTTAAATTTTAGTTTAGGCGGGAAAAGGAGTTTTAGGTGTTTTAGAGGTAATTATGCATTGTAATCAATTCCAATCAGTTGGATCAGTTGGGGGATGGTTCTATAACCCAAAAATGGTCATTTGTACGGAGGTTGGGCGTTTGGAGAAGTGACTGTACGGACATCTATAGAAAATAGTGAAAAAGCATAGTTTTCTTGCATTTTCTTGAGTCTTTTTGATGATCTATTGATTCCTTTTGAATTTCTAATCAATTGGATGGTTCAAGAACCTGAATTTACTTTCAATTAACCTCTTGAATGATCTGATACACGTTTATAATCAGTTCTTTGCATTATATTGCTGACTGTCCTAAAAAAAGTGCAAATTTTTCACTAATTTTGGTGATTTTCATGGATGATTGATCCATTTCAAGGTAGAATGCTGCTGTGACCTATGAAATGGATCATTCCTAACATGTATCATACAGATTTAACCAACTAATGTGCAGGAAGGAAGAATATCAAGGTGTACACCAAGTTGTCAAAGGGAAAAGTGCTTGAAGATGGAGGCTAGGGTGTAGCAGCAGAAGATCTGCCTTAATGAGGGGCATGTTTTCGAGTTTGGATCAACTAAATATGTTGTCCTAATGGTGTAGAGTCAATGAGAAAGTTCTGGAAGTGATTGGAAGGTTAGTTTTCAAGAAGCCCTAGTTTTTGAGGCAAGTTGAGGAGGGGTTTGTGCTGGAGGATGTTATATGTGTCCTAGAGGTCTAAAAATTTGTATTCCTTGGTTTTGAGTCATTTTAGGAGACTGCTGAAATTTTCATGGTCAGGGGACAAATTTAAAGGGGGGTTGCTTTGTAAAAGTGGGCTAATTAGGCCTAGTTTTTGAGGAGACAACAGATTTTGGAAGGGTTTGTCTAAAACAAGTGATACCAAGGTTTGGATATGTTGTTTGTAATCACAAACCACACTTGAAATAGTCATTAGATTTTGGGTTCCTTTGGAAAGTTTGAGTGCAAAGTCAAAAAAAATCACTGCAGGAGGCCTAGTTGGGCTAGTACCCTAGTTAAGGTGAAAAAATTGGTTTTGTGTCTAAGTCAGAGGGTTGGGCTTTGAAATAATTCAAAACAAGTTTGTTTGGGTCTCTTAAGAGTTTTCCTAGGGTTTGGGTCCATAAGGAGGCAAATAAGTCATGAATGCAAAGTTGAGGCTTTATCTTCAAGTTGGTGTCTAGAGGAAAGGTTGAGAGTGAATCATTGTTAGTCTTGTAACTTGGTGTTTCTTTCAAAGTCCAATGGGACCAATATGTAGAAGACTTGGCTACTGGGAGGACTATGCGGAAATTCAACAAAAATCTCCACATATTCTTAATGCTTTTGAGAATCTTGAATGTGTGTTGTTATTTTATATTTTAATAATACCTGAGGTCATCGAGGACGATGCTTCATAAGGGGGGGAGTATGTTACACCCCAATTGTGAAGTTACTATTTACTATTACTACATAGGGTAAATATGAATGTAATGTGAATTCTGGAGATGAATAAATTATGCTTGTACCTTGTTATCAATATGAATGTTATCTCATGCGATGTTATTTTATTTGATGTTATCTCAGTTGATGTTATTTCATGGAGAAATACTACATAAATGTGAATGGACGGTTATTGAATTATTATTCTAACTTTGGAGATGTTTATGTATACTACATATGTTATGAACAATTGACTATCATGTGCATGTGTTAGTGGATGTAGGTATGTGTTCCATTCCTCTAGGTGGAGGGGAAGTATCACTCAGGAGAAGATCTTGGTCAAGTAACGAGTAAAAGTAAACTATCTGAGCATATACACAAACCACATTAGAATGATTGAGTTGAGTTAGTTTGTGGGAAGTTGGTAAGTCATCCTTAGCTGTTATGCCTGCATTTGAGAATCTTGTTTACTACTGCATACATTATTGGGTGATGTTTATCTATATGAGTTTTTGAGATTTTTCTTGTACTATTACGATTATATTGACAAGTGGGATGTACGTGGAAGTATGCATATATATATGCACATACATGCCAATGGGATCTAACGTCATGTATATGCACACATATAGATATACCACACATAAACACTTATCAATATGATGGTAATCATGAATGGCTATATGTGAATAGGATGTGAACATATATATATGTATAGTATATACATGTATCCATATGTATATGTATATCAATACATGTGTACATTGGAGAATTGACACACTCGTATGGAAGCATCAATATAGATATACCTACACATACGTGTACAGAGAGGCATATACATACATACATACATACATATATATATATATATATTTTATGTAAATATAAATATATATGTATATAATATATTATGTATATAATATATTATATATATAATTATATATATTTAACATATTATATATGTTATTAGAATTTGACTATCTCTTATTTGATAGAAGCCAATTTATAAAGGTTGTTTATAGTCGATAAAGACTATGAAAATGGAGGTTGATTGTAGTCATAATAGACTATGTTTAATGAGGCCGATAAAATAGCTTATGACTATTTCTGTAAATCGATTATCATTCTGAAAGACATGCGATATAAGTCATTGTGTTGCATTTGATATTTCTATCAATGATAAGCTTGGACTTGGTCAATGCCATTAGTAAGACCAACCTTGACTTTGTCAACTGCTTTAAAATCTTGGGCCTATTCATCCTCTAAACTGATCGGTGGATACTTGCTATAATAAAATGGTAGTTGACTATTTCTTTTGGTAGTTAAACCGCACCAAATAAGATGAGAAAACAAAAATGGCACCACCTTTGAATCTAAGTTGTTGTAGATGTCTATTCTTTGTGGTGATTCGAATTAAGCATATGTAGATTGAATAATTCTTTAGATTTTTGTCACTAGAGAAGTCAACCTATAGGTGATTATGTTGAGTATTAGCTTAACAAGTCTCCAACTTTATGATATTTTTCATGTGTTGCTTTGCATGGAGCTTGCTATCCATTAAAATGCCTAAACTAAAGGCTATGAGGTTGCTAGGCTTCTCTATAAATAGATGAGCCATTTCATTAGTAAGGACACATTCATTTCCAAGAGATTACACATCTTTTGAAATCCCATAATTCTTAGTTATTCCTAGCCATACTTATTATATATTGTGAGTGAGAAAGAGTGAGGGTACTAATTTTTTAAGAGGAAACATTGTTGTTTGAGAAAAGTAAGCTATCAACTTGTGAGAAGAATTATTTGTGATGTTCTTGAGAAGCTGATTATCAAGATATTTGCTATTGGAGAGGTTTGCATTGTTGTCTTCTAATTGGATAAGTGATAATAGGCATGGGGGTCTCTTCTTCTTTTTTATTTTTCTTTTGAATGATGTGTCTTGCATGCATGGTTGAAATGTCTTTTCCAATATGTGCATTTGAGATAATAAAGTGACTTTGAAAAGGAAATTGAAGCTTTTATGCTATTTTCATAGTGTATTTTTAAGTACTCCATAGTAGGAGATGGGTGTTTATCATAAGTATTATATACTAGGTGTGATTGAACATGAAAATCACATATGGTATACTTAGCTAAGTTGTTGATTTAACTAGGAAAGCTTGTGTTTACTCCTAGGATAGATAACCCAGTATGGGAGGGAGTTTGTTCACTTATGTGTAAGTAGGGTTGTTCCAAGTATGTAGGTTATCTTTGGGATGATGGACTATCCATTGAAGGAAATACCTAGCTTGTGTACTTACTAGTTAAGTAGGATAATTCCAAGTAGATTATTATGGTGATAGGTTATCTGGGATGATGGACTGTCCTTTGAAGGAAATACCTATGCATAGCTTAAGATAGCCTTAAGTCAAATCAGCCCTGAGTAGTGTATGTGATAAATGACCCTCAGTGGAACATACTGAATGAAACACTTTGGCCAAAGTAGTGTGATGACCTTTGGCTCCACTGTTAATTCACCATGATCCTATATTACATGCTAGACAAAGATTGTGGGATTACAAGTTTTAGTTATGTAGGACACAACACTATGCTATGTTGGTTGTCATTATTGGTTACTCTACCAATCTCTTCATCAAAGGGAAGGGCCATATATCGAATGATAGATGTGAGAGGGACAACATTATGAGTCCATGGTTGACGGAAAAGCACCTAAGTGACGCTTCTCCTCCACAACAAGCGACAGAAGAACCAAGATTTTAAAGGAAGGATCCTGGACCATCTTATAGCTATTTGTTCTAAAGCTCATTGAGCTATGTATGTAAAAGTATGCATTCTTGTATTGTTGTAACTTGTGAAGTTATTGTAAAGAAATGGAATCTTTATTGTAATTTTCTATGGCATCTTGATCATATATTTTCAATAAAGAAAGAATTTTTTTATTGCAATGGCTTGTTACTTAGTTTATTTACTCGTAAAGTGTAAAATTAGAAATTTTTACTTCATTTAAGGTTTAGTATGTTACAAATCCAAATAGATAAGGAATTTTGGTGCATTGTACACTCCACCGTGGGTCCCATCCTTTCTTTTAGTATTTACACCTACAGATAACTTAGTAGCCAAGTTCGTCCATCACTTACACATACATTTTCCTTAACCATAATGCTCTTGACTATTTGTCCATCTTGAGCATAACATTGCTCTTAGAAACCTGCCAATTCTAAACATAATGACACTACTTCATATTTCAAGCTTTGTATCAAGTAATTTTCCTATCCTTTTCTAAGGCATCAATGATAATACCAATTGATTTTATAATCAAATATATATAAGGTTTGATGTGATAATAGGTCACAATCTGTGACCTTTCCATTATTTTCCTCCAAAAATTCCAATACCACATCCTTGTGGTCATGAAATACATGACTTAGTTGAAATCATGACTTATGAAGAAGTCAAAAGTTCTTCCAAATCAAAAAATATGTTTTTGATTTTCGTTGGGTTGGGTACTTACTCTGAGTCAATCCACTCTCTTCCTTCCCTCATTTGTGTTTCCACGACATTCAATCAACTTAAATTTGAACTCCTAGCAATCATTTGCTTTCTAAAAATGATTTATCATTCCTTGTTGTTCGCTTTCTATTGCCTTTTTCTTTCCTCCATGACACACCTTGATTATACTTATTCCCAAAGTTAGAGTCATCATTAATCTCTAATCCCATTTATTCAAAATTTTGGATCATCAGTAAAGCGATCTATTGAATAACTATTAACTTTACAAGCTAAGAGGCTCTCTAATATTCTAATTCTCTTTTCAATATCATTTTTGTGGAGGAATATCCATACCAACAAAGCCTCTTTTTTTGATGTTTCTTCAACTTAGAGCATCGTTTCCTTACAACTTCTATAGTTTTAGCACATAGTGTCACATTGTATCCCATTTCCTTTTGAAACCTCTAAACATATGTTTGTTTTCGTTGACACATTGGTGAGTTCAATTTATACTCCATCCAAAATTAGTACTAACTGAACCCTTGTTGGGCCAATCCAATTTAATTTTTTTAGGTTTCTTTCTCATAATCACCTTTCCAAGTGATTTTGTTTCCAAAACTTGGTAACTAATCTTCTCATAATATTAAGCACTCTAAGGTTTCTTGGGTATTTTCCTCATCTTAATCAAAACTCTAAATTGATCTCATCAATTTGTTTGGTGGAACCATGTCCACTTCATTGATTACTTCTTTTCTGACTAGTCTAGTCTCTTCCCATATTCCAAGGTACTATTTCATTCCTTGCAAGATCTTAGCCTTGCAAAAAAAATAGATTTTAGTCAATAGTTCTCCAACTACTTGGATACCTCCTTCATTGACTATCTACTTCATTTAAAGTTTCCAATTTATGCCAATAATGCATACTCACAAATTCATAGTATTCTTACTAAATCCAAAAATACTTGACTTTTTTCAACTATAGGTTGCTATCAACAAGGGATATTATTTCAATCCTCTTATCTGTCAGAGTCATTCTAACTTTTTTGTAGGGTGAAGGTACATATTGGTTATCCTTCATAACCTTTCTACATAACCCAATTGCATAATCTTCCACAATCCAAGAGGGTATCATAATGAGTTGTTGGTTTAAGAGTTTTCAACTCCGGGGACAATTCTTATCTAGTCCCAAACTTAAAAAAATTTCCTAGAATCTTTTCTTCCTTTTTTTCTTTCCACTTTCCATCTTGGCCCAAAAAAATTTCTACCATTTTCTTCTGATAAGGTTTACACATTTTTTGCGTAATAAACTCATAAGTTCCAAAGTTGAACCTAGTAGCTCTGATACCACATGTAACAACCCCGGTGTTCTACTCAGTAAAATTCCTAAGATTTCACCTCAAGTGAATAAATCACATGTCATATCATAGTAATAAAAAAATTTATTTCCATATTGTAAATTACATGCACATTTGAAACAATACTATTTCCAAACTTCCATTGAATTTTAATGTAATTTCACAAATATTTCCATAACATAGATGTCATATTGAATGAACTAAAGTATATAATTCATGATTACATCCTTCCATATGTATGGGCACATGATACAAACATAGCTCCTCTGAGCTTCATAGCAATAGATATAGATGGTCCAGGATTTGCCTTTCAAATCTTAGTATTTTTTCACATGCTAAGGAGGAGAAGCATCACTCAAGCACTTTTCTACCAACCACAAACTCATATGTGGCCCCCCGCACATCTATCAATAATAGATTTCCCTACCCTTTGACGAAGAGATTAGTGGAGTAACCCCATATGACAACCACTATGAGCTTAGTGTTGTGTCCTACATGACTAGAACTTGTAACCCTACAATCTGAAACTAGCATGCACTACATGGACATGGTGAACTAACAGTGGAGCCAAAGGAAATCACACTACTTTGGCCAAAGTATTCTCACTCAGTACTTCGAGTAAAATTCATCCTATTCACTTACACTACTTAGCTCAATTTGACTTAAGGCCACTGTAATCTATGAATAGGTATTTCCTCCAATGGGTAATATTTAACCCTAGAAATAACCTATCCCTTTCCCCATAAAATCTATGGTATTTCTACTCACAAATAATATGAACAAGTTCCCTCCCTTCAATGGTCAATCTATCCCATGAGTAACCCACTAACTATCTAATATAGTCAAATAACATATCTTTGAATAACCCTTAAGCTATCCTTGTTTAAACGTTCCTACTATCATAATACTAATGAAAAACATTCCCTAATGCAAGTAATCTCAAGAAAATCAAGAAAATCTTTAAAAACTCAATCTTTCATAAATAAAGACAAACAAAAGAAAACTAGATCCTCGTGCATGTAATACACTTAACCAATTAAATGGTTTGATTCACAGCTTTCCAACAACAACAAGTAGCTTCACTTAATCTTCACAAAGTAACACTTCACTATGAATTCTCTCACAAGTTTATGATATTCTCTCACAAATAAACCTCTCACAAATACTCAAGGCTCTCACAAAATACAATAGAATCTAATTTGCAAAATAATGCAGATAAAAAGTGCTTCCCAAATGAGAGTGTAAACCTCTATATTTATACAACAAAATGAGACTTTGCAACCCACATAAAAGACATGCAAAATGATAGCTTAATCCATTCAAGTCGACTCACTTCACTTAGCTTAAAAGGTGGCAACAAACTAAACAAAAACTCAGCACATGAAGCTATAGATCGACCCATCTAATTGATAGTAGCAAGACTATTTCAAATCTATACATGTTCAAATGATGATAGTCGAATTGCAACCAGATTAGAGTTCTACAGAATATAAGGTTCTCACATGTTGGCACCATGTATTCTCCTTATTTCCTATATTTAAGTTTTTCTATTTACTCAGAGAACTCAGTCAAGTATCTCCTGGCTACATATTATACAATCGACTTGGTCAAAGGCATAAGAATTGACAACTCCTTATTGAATCAACTATTTCCATCATGGCGTGGTTTGCATATTAGACTTTGGCTTGTTGCAAATAACTTAACACAACATTCTTTATTATTTCCATCGCTTCACACTATTTGGACAATAACATTCCACTATAAATTAATGTTCTTTTAAATAAACTGCGATGCATCTTAATTAGTATCGACCTTGGCTTTGTACTATGTACATTCAACACCTTATATCTAAGACCATATACATGGCTTGACTCAACCTTAAGCAAAGTCTCCACAAGTTTATACATTTCTTTTTTCTCTTCCTCTAAGTGCTTTATTCAAATCGATTTTCTAATAATCAATTTACTTTATAATAATCGACTATGGTTTACTTCCCAAACGTCTTTAATTGCTGCACAATACATTTTCATATAAATTGACCTCTATCCAAATTCAAGATATGTATTTTTTAGCCTTAAATACTATTTCCATATGATTATGTCCTCATATAACAAATTATATTAACATCTATACACATATATGCATAATTACACATATGTTGACATACTCGTATGGACATTCCATTATATCTGACATACGCATATATCGACATGTGCATATATATGTGTATAGGCATATATGTCAAACACTCATTCAACCTTACAATCAAGCACATACACAATTACCATTGTGTTGATAGGGAATAGATGTGTGGTGTATATATACCTATACGCATGCATGTCGCATTGTCCCTACGATATCACCATACTCATGAGAAACCCATTCATAATCATGCATAGGTACATCTACCTATGTACTCTCATGTACATGCTCCTCCATGCGTATGATCCATCATTGACATGCATATGCATACATATATACATTCAATGTGTATTCCACTCATCAATCAAGCATAGTAATATAAGGAAGGACTCATAAGTTCCAAACATATAAACATCATCCAAGCATGCATTCAACAATAATCACAACCCTTACCAATGCAACACATCATACTAAGTATGACTTACCATTTCCCAACATAATAACTTGACTCAACCATTCTACTGTGAGTTTGTGTAAGCTCAGATAGGTTACATTGCTGGTTACCCGACCAAGATCTTCTCCTGAGTGATACTTCCCCTCCACCCAGAGGATTGAAACTATCCCTGCAACCAGCTTAACACATTTTTAATGGTAGTTAGATGTTCATAATAAATCCATATGCATCATAAACTTAAGCATATTCATATAGCAATTCATGTAAACATATTTACTCTATCAAAGCCATATTAAGTATTTATCATTACTTTCACATAATACCTATTTCAGTATTTCATTCTTTAGCAAGCATATCAAAATCATGATTGCATTTACCAACCTATTTACCCGTGAAGGTAAAAGTAAGTTAGTAATAACAAGACGGGGTGTGACAGACATAAACCTATGTCCAAATTATAGTTTTTTATTAGAGGTAAAATATAGGTTTTGAAGGGGCCTAGAACCCTTTACATCAGAAAGCAGCTGAGATTAAAGAAAACAATAATAAGCAAAAAAACTCCCAACAAAAAATCCCCATTAGAAAAAAACCAACTAGAAAGGAGGACCCCACCAACAACACTACATCCTTTTCAAAATATTTTCCACCTCCACATCGCTTGCAACAACCTTTTGTGCTTCATCCAAAACATCAGAAATATCTTTCCCAGAGGCCCCAACTTGAGCTTCAGTTTTGTTCCCAGTCCTAGCACCAGGACCATCCGTATTTACCTCAGTAATCAAAATAATACCTTTCTCCCCACCCTTCCTAGTAGCACCTTCCTCCTCTATCATCTTACCAATAGCACCGACTTCATCATCATGAGCACTTTCTTTACGCTTCTTGGAACTAACCACAGGAGAAGTCACAATAGTAGAATCAAATTTTCCAATAGATTTATGCACCTCCCCACCACTCATGAAAGTATCCCAAATTTTCACCATTTGATCCTCAAGGGTGAGGATTTTGTTTTATTTTGAGAGTTTCCTCCACAATAGTGTCTACCACAGTGTTTAAGGAGTCAAACAACTCATCAATCTAGTTTTGGATAGAGGACCCCTCAGCCTTACTCACCACACCCCTAACTTTGACATTAGTTTTATTGAATTCATGAAAAAAAAAATTAAAAAGTTTGAAAAAGACAATGGAACCCTCACAAGCAGTTCCACGCACATCAGACATATCCTCTCTATCAATATTAAAAACCCCTTTCCCCAAAGCATCTTCCTCCTCAGAGGAACTAACCCTATCCTGACCAATAGGGGAGTCCTTACCTTTTTCAATAGCAACCGGAGTCATGATTTTGCGGATGAATCTCACAATCTCCTCTACCACCGCCTTTCTCCTTTTAAGCCTCTCCAATTCAACATCCTTGGTTTCAACAACAACAAAAACATCCCTAGACTTACCTTTTAGCTACACATCCAACTTAACACTCGGGGAATCATCAACAAAGAGGTTGCCCACAATAGTGAGAGGGAAATCCTTCTCTAGAATTTGGTTCGTAGTCCTCAGAACCTGTTTCTTCTTGCTTCACTCCTCCAACTCCTTCTTCTACTTGGAAATAGGGGGTGGCAAGGAAGCCTCACCATACAGATCAATCTTCACCTTCACACCCCTACTCAACAAATCAGCAGCCACCTCATCACTACAAGTCAAATAACCCTGGCTAGCACTCGGTTCCCCTTTTTTCACCTTTCCCATAGCAGGGGATTGTGGACCCACCTCCAAAGAAGTGAGAGAATCAGGAACATAGTCCACATCCTCCTCTGACTCTGAATCTTTTTCCAAAATCAATTTCCTTTTCTTTACTTTTTGGTTGGCTAGTTCCTCATTAGAAGCAGTCTCATACTCCTTGGCAGGTTTGGACTATTTACCCTTCGGGGTGACAATAGGCTTAGCAACCTCAAATTTTTTTGCATAATTAGAGATAAGAAGAATTAACCCCACATGCAAGACGTGGTTTTTAGGGTTTTTCTTGTGATCCTTAAGACCCAAATCAAGAGACATCAGAAGGTAGTAAGGGAATGAAATCCTATTCTTATGATGAAAGTGATTAAGCAAGATGAAGTGGTAAGAATTTACCACTGAAAAATGGCCTTCCAAAGTTATGTAACACGTTAGCTCTTCTACAACATCTCCCCACAATGCCTTAGGAGAACTTCTCTAATATCCTCCTATCACGTCTCAACCCTGATGCATGTTGTTTTTGGCTTAGTGTGGATTTGTTACATGTTTTGATGTTCCTAGTAGAATAATAATTAATATGACGGTGTTTTGGTATGGAGATAAATGAAAGTGTTTATTTAAATTATGAAAAGTTGAATAGTAGTGAATATGTTTTACTTTGAAAATGAAGCAAAATAGAGTGGAAACATTTTAATTTATGTAATATATTTCTTTATTTATATCTTTATATGATACTAATTCAATTATTGTTGTGTGCCTGAGTGCACTTGAGTTGCAGGAGGTCGGAGACAAAGGGTGTGATTAAGGAGAGGTGGTTAGCTTCTTGATAGGACAAAGCAGGAAGACCTCTCGATCACACACATGAGCACTTAGATTCATATAGATTGTATTTAGGAATGTCTAATTTTAATGTGTGTTTGTTTTGAATTATTTGCAAATTAAATAACAATTAGTAAATTAAATAAATGATGAAAAGAAAGCATGATAAAATAAAGATTAAGTTTTAATTAAAGTTAATTATAGATTTTGATTTAAATGTTTATGCATTCTATTATTTTTTTAATTTGTGTTAATATTTGAATTAATAAGTTAACTAATAGTAAGAAGATATTTATTTTATTATTGGGTGAATATTTTCAAAAGGGGATTTACATGTAATTAAAATAAATATTATTCTTATTTTTAAAATCCATTTTCAAGATTAGGGTAGGGAATGGAAAGGAAAAGCATTTTTAAAAAGGGACAAGAGTTCCCGAGAAGGTAACAGTTCTTGAAAAACATTCTTGAAAATAAGCCTTGCAATTTTGCTCTAATGGCTGCCAAGAAAGTGTTGAATCCTTTAGCTTAGTGAGTTTGAGAAATATTCTTTGGAAGACAATAGGAAAATAAAGAGTTGGAATAGCAACTGGAAAGAAGGAAAGAGAAGAAGCTTGTTCAGAAAAACCAGATTGAAAAGGGGCAAAAGGGAAGAAGTCTGAAGAGCATCTCCAGCTGGAAGTGTAATATCCAGGTTTTTCATTCTTTTTCCACAAATCTTGTTTGAAATATGAAATTATTACTGAAGAAAGTGAATGCCAAGTGTTTTGAATTTGTCTACAAATTGTGAAAATATGAGAAAATCTTCTATTATTTTGTGCGCATTGAAAGAAATTGCATAATGTTACCCTTTCTAGATTGAGTTTTCTTTTCTTCCTATGCTACTATGGTTCATAGTTTTCGTTTTTGAATGCTAAATCTTTTATACTGAAATTCTGAATAAATATATATAATATTTATATATATATACACACACCCCTATTTTCTATGTGCATATCATATATATATATATATATATTATATATACACAGTTATTAAAGCTTTTGGAATTGTTGAATAGTTGGTTGTATAAGCAAATTTTTGAAGTCTTTATTTGTTTACTTTATGCAAGAAATGTGGGGAATAAACCCTAGCCCCGACCATAGAGGAAGGGGTGGCACTGTGAGAGGGACAATGCCCTCCATAGGTCAAGGCCTGTGGAGGAGGCATTGCCCCCTCACAGGAAGCACCTTCCCCTATGGGGATGGGCTTCAGCCTCTATATACCTTTCAACATTGCGAATGATGAAACTTTAATTACCTTTCAAATTGCGAATTATAAAATTCTAGTTTCATTTCAAAACATGCAAATTATGACCTTTGGCATATGCATTGGAAGCATAGTCAGCTATAGTTTTTGTATAGATTTTATATAAATTATATATATATACACAGCTATATATATATACATATACATATACATATACACAAACATACAAACTCAGACTTTTGTAAACTCTGTTTTCTTCCACAATATATATATATATGAATAAATACATATTTATATATATATACACACACACTGATATATATATACCTAGCATAAAAATCACTGTTTATCTACATAAAACATTCCATTTTGTCATTGGTATTACACAAAAAAACTCAGTTTTGTGTACAAGCAGATATATATGTATATATATATATATATTCAGTTATTAGTCTATGTTGCATTTATAAATATAAGTACATATGATATTTACATATATATACATACATAATAAATACATATACAAATTTATACAGTGAAATTTGTTATCCACAAGATAAAAACTTAGAAAAGAAGCAAAACAAATTCACATAATTAACTGTGTACTCTAGCTAACTGGAATTCATGTGCAAATCTAGAAATATGCATTGTTTTTCTTTTCTAAAACTGTTATTTTTCTGAATATTGATGCATTGTATGAGACTTCATATTTCATTTCTGAACTTAGTGAAATACTTAAAAAGCTATGTTAAAAGTTGAAGATGAAACTTTATAGCAAATGTAGACTATTGAAAACACATTTAAAACTAGTGAATTTTCTGAAAGAGTAGATTTCTTTTTTTGAATCTATTAAGTCTATTTACTTTTATCAAGCTATTCTAGAAAAAAAAAGCTTGGATTGTTCTTAAATTAGTAACTTTAAGTACATTTATCATATTGAGTGTATGCATGAAAATCTATTTTGATACTCTTTGAGTGAACATTGGAAAATGATAAAAATTTTTGGGAATTAGAAATGTGTAAAGTTGAATGTGGACTTAGATGGAAAAATGCATTATTTACTGTAATTTGAGAAACTTCCGAGATAGGATTCCGAAGGTGGACCCACAGAGATGGTAGTTTTACCTTTTCTAAAACTATCATTTTTTTAATTTATGCTTGGCCAAGCACTTGCACCATTGAAATAGATGGAATTAAAAGCCTAGAACTAAATGAATATAGGTCTCTGCCACCTCCTGTTTGCAAGAAATATATGATTCTCATGTTAGGAATGCATATAGGTATCAAGCTTGCATCGAGAGTTCCCTCATGCATTGTTGTTTCAGGTTGCTAGGCTCCTCATGTAGGGCCGGGGATTTCTTCGAGTTAGGGAGAAACCCAGGGAAGTCGTGTACTTCGTGGTTGGGCAGAAAAGGTACCTTAATCACACTCTTCGCCCAAGCTTGCAAGAAGACTAGTGGCGTCATGGCGGTTGAGGTTTAGAGATTTATGTGCTATAAATGTAATCATGTATTAATGTGGATGGCTTGTAAATCCCACTTGTAAATGTAACTTTATTTGAAATTCACTATTGTAACATTGAAATAGATGTATTGGAATGAAAGTTTTGATGTAACATTGAAATAGATGTATTGATTGAAAGATATTGATGTAATTGAAACTTGAATGAATTTATGGAAACTCATTGATATGCAATTCGAATTTACATATATATAATTGCAATGATCCTTGTTAATGGGATTTACTTCTTTTGCATACATGGAATGAAATTAATTACTGAATTTTCCTTTTGATAAATTATGGGAAGATCTTGATCTATGCATCCTTTGTTTTTAACATACTTGGAATGCATTAAGTTTGGTAAATTATGTGGCTAAATGAACATCAACTTTCGAGCATTACACCTCCACTCCTCGTAGGCCTCAAATCCTTTGCTTCATCTTCCTTGAAGAATATTTGCATTGTAGTCTACACCTCCTTGTTATCCCTAAAAAAATTCATGCCATCCATAGCCAGAAAAGTAATACTAGCTATAAATTCCTCATTGACATCAAACTCTGTCCCATAAAGCTTTAGCACCCTATCATTCCATCCTTTAGCAAAGAGCACTATTACCTGGGGGTTATTGCCATATAATTTCTTCAGGTAAGGAGTTAACCCTCCTTTCTCCAACACCTGCCAAACCTCTCGTTGATGGTCAAAATAGCACAACATTAAACAAAATATCTCTATTCTATTTCTCTTGAAAAATAAAGATAACATAAAGTAATTTGTCTTCCAAGGTCTTAGTAGTTGGTTCTCAACTATGCTAATGTTACTTAATGGCCAATGCAAATGTAATATTCAAGGGGTCTTGCTGGTATAAAGGAATACAAACTGAATCATATCAATTAACCTACATTGGGGGGGTATAAATAAATAGAAAAAGGATAGAACAAGGCTTCAAAATAGTAAAATATGAATGTAAACTTCTTCACATCTAGACATGTACCTTAACAACGAGTGTTTCTTCAACTAATCAAAACCATAACATGATGCAATCCATAGCATAACCTACACTATTGCATACATTCATAGTGTTAATTCAACAATCACAATCATTCATCAAAACTTTACTTCAAGATCAAAACATATCACCCACTCATTGCTAAAATCATATCAATAGACATAAATGAATTCCATTCATAGGAAATTCAACGAAATAATCTTAGATCCAGTTTCCCCTATTGATTTGCATCAAATAGAAAACAATTATGCACATCATCCACTGGCATACAAATGATTATAATTCATTAACATTATCATTCAGGTCCAAACTTGACAATAACATGAAACTGTATAAAACTGTAAAATTATCTAAGTACAACAAAGTTTTCAAAGTATCTTGGTTAAAGCTTATAAAATCCTAAGACTATGATCACTATCGACTATCTCATCAGGTGGCTAATCCTTCTTCAATCAGCTGACCTTTACAAAATGGAGTCCAAAATTACATATAGGTGAGCCATGCACTAATTTCTCTCAATAAAAAATTGAGATCCACTAATCAAGGAACTGGAACTGCATGAGGTGACTTCAATAGCTAATCTTTAGTTCAAAAGTTGATGGCCCTGTCATCCAAAATCTGACGCCCAAGAGGAAGGTAGAACTGCTAGATGAGATCTGTAGTTAAACCCATGTCATAACCCTGCAAAATAGGCGAGAAGAGAAAGTTGTCCACCAAGAACAAAATGTTCTATTGCCAACTCATTCCTTCGTTGCTTGCTCAAGAAGATATTCATCATAGCTGGAGAACACTTGTTGAAGAATATCCATATCAGGTCCATCTACCCAATTATCTTCAAATTTAATTATTTTCAACTTTGTTGAGGAAAACTCTTGCATATCTTTCAACTTAATCAACTCCCTCCTAGCAGCCTTTACTTCATCTTTGATGTCCATGAGCCTCTCTAGCAACAAGTCTTCACCATCATCTTCTTTTTGCATTACCTCCTCAAATCTATTATTCCATTTCTCTTTTAACTTATCAAGAGGAAGACCTTCTTTGACAGGGATACCCACATTGACTAAAATAGCAACCATTGCTTCTAATTCATCAATTTGTCCATTCAAGTCTTTATTGGATTCTTGAACCTCATTTTTATGTTCATAGATGAATTTAGA
>VDFB02275039.1:0-33367 GCA_007258455.2 Sequoia sempervirens
GCTAAACTATTGGAAAATTATATCAAAGTTAAGTTTCCTTAGAAGATCCTTCCACCTTTTGTATAAATTTAACATGATAAAAATTCTCTGAAAGCACTAGTAAAGTCAGGAATAAATTATAAGTCAAGCTTAAAAATTCATTGTTTAATTTGAGGATCAAATTGTCTAGATATGTCTTAAATCCCACACAAACACAATAACATTATTTCAAATGCAAAATCCTTACTTTGTGCACATCGTATAACTTTTTTAAAATTTCGGATTCTTTTCACTTACTTTAAGCTATTTCTAATTTCAAATTTTAAATATCATTTTAAATATTATTTAAATACTTGTCCCCAAAATCCAAGATATGTTTTCCTGTATCCACAACTGACTATCCTAGAAATTCGAAGAAACGTTGCTATATTTGTAGTACATAGTATAATCCTAAGAGAAGTGACTCATCCAATATACCTTTTAATATATGACCTATGTTTTTGGAAATTTGCATAATTGGTGTGCGACTTGGATGTAATGTGGAGCACACATGGGATGACCACACCCCTGCAACCCTGAGTACTCTATGCTGCATAGGTGTGCCTTGGCCATCTCAAGACATGCCCAGACGCTCCCAGCCTTGGGCATTTTAGGCAGCTTGTAAGAATCATTCATAGCCTGTGACTCCTTGATGCTGTGAGCCTTATTGTTCTCAAAAGTGTTGTGCAAGCTCTCCCTTTTTGTTGAAATTATTCTAGATGCCTTGTTGATACCAAATGCCTCCTTGTAATTGCATGCGGTGGCTGATTTTGAACAGTTACCTCCAATGAACTCCATGGAAATTTAATTGTGGTCCTTCTAAGGAAAGGTTTTAGGGTTCAAAGCATTGCATTCAATAAAGGTGTGAAGAGTAGAAGACATTGCGAAAATTTTCCTATCCTTATTAACATAGTTGCCGCGAGACTGGTACTGGTACTGGTACGGGAGACTGGTATCGGTACCGGTACGGCTTTTTTTTGAAAATAGGAGACGGGAGTACTTGGAGACGCCATTTTTTTAATATAAATAAAAATTAAAAATATAAAAAATTAATAATTTATAGAAAATATAATGACATTGAACTTTCAAAACAAGAGCAGTAGTAAAGTTTAACAATGAACATTAACTTTAAATACACAAATGTCATTGCGTCAAAGAGTCAAAGAGTTCATACTTCATATTTCATAATCATAATGCACATTTTAGGCTTTTTTTTTTTGCGGGAGGCGTCATTTTTTGCAACAGGAGACGGCAGGGTACTCTGGAAACTCCGGCAGAAGTCTCCAGGCGGCAAGAGGAGTCTCTAGAGACGTCTCCGGTACCGGAGACGCGTCTCCATCTCCGAGACACGTCTCCCGGTAACTATGCTTATTAATATATATTATTATACACAAATAATAATATATAATCAAATATATAATTATGTATTATTAATTTAATATATATAATATATTATTATATAGTTAGTATAGATATTAATATAATTAGTATAAATAATCCGTAGCTAGGGGAATTTTTTTGTTGTTGTTTCGACGTACCCAAATGGGCAACTTAGTATATAACCTTACTAATGCTGAGAGTCATTCTAGAAAGGCAGCAAGGAGTAGAGTGCAATGGCATGAGTGTGTTGACAAAAACTCTTACCTTTTACCTTAAATTTGACTGGCATTTACAAATCAAAATATTAATATTTAATAATAACATAATATTTCCAAATGTGCAGCACATAAAATTTGTGTGTACATATATGTAGTAAATAAAATAGTTGCAAAGTAAAATAAAAATATATTTGAAGTAAATAAAATAGCTCCAAATTGATATCTCTTAGCATTTTTTGGATAGATGTATTTAAGATATCTATACTAGTAATGGACTATAATATAAGGTAATTTTTATGAGTATGTTTGTGCGTATGTTATAAGGTTGTAAATTTGTAATATAAAGTTGAAACTAAGCTCATTGTACTTTTCAAAGGAAAATCATTAAGGACAAGTACATACTTTGTTAGATCTTTATTATGCCCAAAGTCCTCAAAAAATGTGCAGAGAAAGGCAAGTTTCTAGTGCAAATTCTGTGCATATGAAATTGAATTAGAAAATAAGTTGAACAAAATATTGGTATAGCTATGCTTGATGTGAGTGTATATTTATAATCATCATTTTATTATAACATGGTGTGGAAGACATAATGCTAACCTAGGAATGAAATGGGAACATAAAGTTTTTTTTTATCCAACCCATAGATGCTATTCTTTGCTTATAGAAATGAAGAATAATTAAGATGTTTTACGACAAGTAGAGAGAAGAATGCTAAGGAACTTGATTCTATGTGGACACTTAAGCTAATCAAACGACTATTACAGCTGGCAAACATTGAGGTAAAGTTTGATTCATTGTTTCAAACATTTCAATGTATTTTATTAGCTGATATATTTTTGATATTGCCACCACACTTGGAAGTGGAAAACTAAATTGTGTATATTTTTCCATTAGCTATCTTTGCGGCCTATTATCTACGGGGATAAATTATTTGGAAAAGATACAAAACAAAGAACAAGAAAGTTAAGGTGATTAGGGGGAGCAATGAAGGGAAGAACTAACAAATCAAGAACAAAAGCAAGATAAAAGTATTGGAACTTACCTAGAACATGATAATTTTATCCAAGTTTATAAGTTAACTTATGCATCAAGATTTAGTGTTCTTGACTTCTCCAAACTTCATACGTTGATGGTAGTGTTTTAGCAATTGAGGCAATTTTGTTAAATGATTGAAATGTGCTCAAGCCTTTTTTTGTTTTGTAGACCTCAAGTAGGCCTTTGATTTGGTTTTGAGACACCTTTTCAAGAGACTACAAAATGTTGGCATTGCCAATTCACTCAACACCACAACTTGGAGGCTTTCTGAGACAATTATTGGGAAGTTCCATAGTTCTTATGACCTTTTTGACTTTGTCAAGAATACCAATGTGGTCAAATAGGGATGCCCTATCTCAGCAACCCTCTTTAGCATTTACATTGAGTTTGAGGAGTTTCTTTGGCAACTTACGAACATTGATGATGGTTGTCTTTTACATCGGATACTCTCTCACTTGTTGAGGGCCTACAACAATAACTTGATGATCTTGCTAATTTCTATGAGCTTTGCCAACTTATGGTCAACCTTAGTAAAACTAAGGTCATGATTTTCAACATATCCAAATGCTTTCTTTCCAAATTCCAATTATTTTACAAAGAAGAAAATTTTGGAAATCAAATCAACATCTACGTACTTTGGAGGTTCTACTTTTGGTTCATCCTTTAGCATGATGCCTTCCTCTCAATCACACCTTTGCAAGGGATATGTCTCTCTTTTTGTCTTGGAGTGTTAGTGTTTCTAGATCCAATTCCAAGATATCCCTTCAAATATATGTTTTTTTATACAGTCAATAAAACCACAGTTTTATATGCATTTGAGGTGTGGAGCCTTAGTTTGGGTTCTATTGACTGGCTTATATTGTGAGGGTCAAGACTCTAATGTTGTAGCACATGATTTGTTGTGAACGGATTGTTCGTCAATGTATCATCCAAGTTGAGATTGCCACCCAACTACTATGCCTTCAGACTATCTTCAACCTTACTTTCTACATCCATAGACTTAGGTTTGTGGGAGGTTTTGCTTCAAGTCTTGAGAGGTATCTATACTTGGCTCTTTGTTCTTCAAAGAGGACTGTATTTTTGGACCCCCACTAGATGCCAACATTGTTGGTATTCTATGGCTAGTAATCAATCATGGTGTGAGGGGATTCTTGAGAAGAGCTAATTGGAAAAGGTGAGAAATGGAAAAATGCAAATGACATTTTCAGCTGATACAAAATTGGCAAGTTGTCTCAACTGTGGACAAATTTACCATGATGGGTGTTGGCGTTTAAATTCGCACCTCTGGAATGCGTATTTGAAACGGACAGCTATGCACAGTAAAACTGCTCTTCAAATTAGGAGGGGAAGCTCCCTCTTGCTGATGGTGTTGAAAGAAAGTAAACTAAGAACTAAGTTGCCTATCTTTTTGATCAGCTAGAGCACAAGGTTTATAAAACACAAACGCCGCAGCTGAGATTTTCTGATTTAAGAACTTCAACTACGACTAACTTAAGCTAAAGACGTTTCTAACTTCTCAAGTAATACGCAGAGCAAGAGAAACTAGAAATGAACAAGGTTGATTCTCTGACAAAGTGCTTCAATAAACTCTTTTCCAACAAACATCTACACACTTCAATGTAAGCTGAAATTAAGATCATAAAAGCATAACACAAATAACGGAAATCTGAGACATTATACCAAGGCAAAGGAGGCTCATGATTTTATTTCTCAAACTTCTAGAACAAAGATTATCCTAACACATGCACGGAACAAGAACTTGCAGCTAAAGAGGCTTGCAAACTTGTTCTTACACAAAGGGGACAGCGATTACAACAACTACTTGTTGGCTAAAAAAGACTCAACAATTCGCTATCATAAACACAAGTGAACTGACACTAAATAACAGCTTGCTGGCTAAAAGAGACTCAACAATTTGCTATCACAATAACCGTTAAAGAAAACTAATGAGCAAAGGCTCTTATTTATAGGCAAGCAGAGGAGTAGGGAACCCTAAAATCTCCTTGCTTTTACAACTAGGGCTTGCTCAGCCAGCAAGCTTTATTTCTAAATCTAGAAAGAAGATAACGTCTAACACCTAAGAAAGAAGGAAAAGCGGGAAATGCCAACTATTACATTTATCTTCTTTCTCTTCTTCAAAGAATGGATAAGAATCGTTCCAAGAATAGAAAGAAAGCGGAAAGAAAGCTTCTAGATGAAAGCCACTTTAAATCTCAATCATATCCGCTAAAAAGCAGGAAACTGGGTCCCGATTAGGTGCATTGATACCATCTAAGGCAATATTTTGATTCTCCAAGATCCCCTTGCCTTTTGTGATCAAACTTAGAGAATCCCTCTCTTCTTGGACTGCTTTATGAGTTATGTTCTTGAAAAACATCTCTGCCCAAAAAGATGACTCACTAATTGATAACTTGGCGGCTCTGCAACTTTATGTTTCTGACACCTCTCTTGATTTCCAACAGAAGAGTATTGCACAACTCTTTTCCGATACCTTTCCTTTTTTTCATATCACACCTTCTCTCGTTCTTTAGCTGAGATGATGAAGTTTTGACATAGTGCTGATTTGGTCCTAAACTCGAGGGAAGTGTACTCCATATTGAAAACCTTGAAGAATGATTGTAAACTTGCCTATGTTCAGACAAGCTTTGAGCAACTTTCTATTTTTAGAATGCTGGTTTTTCTTCCTCCAACGAACAAATTTTTGGAAATTTTTTTGAGATATGGGTTTTGCTCAGAATTTCGTTGCAATACAACCCAAATCGTCCGTTTTTGAAAATTTTGAATTTAGACTGAAAAAACAGCAAACCCTAATTTCTTCAATTTTTCATCGAAAAAGCTGGCCCCTGGGTTTTGTTCAGAATACAAGTAGAAATGGACCCAGTTGATCAGATTTGAAAAACACTGATGGCTGATCGAAAAAGCAGCCAACCCTAGAATTTGAAATTTTCTTGAAAAAGCTGTGAGATGGGTTTTCTTCAGAAGATTGTTTTGAGAGAACCCAGATGATCAAAAATTGGAAACCCTGAAGATTTCATTGACATGCAAGGAAAAAGCAGCTGCTGCAACTTGATGAAAATTTCTTGAAAAATTCTTCAGAAGAATGAGTTGAGTAGACCCAGAAGGCTGAAAATTGAAATCTTTGATCTCCTTCAAAAATTTGATCTTTTGGATGAAAAAGCATGAAAAAGCAAGATCTTATGTTGCTGGTCTGAAAATTATTTATGAAAATCAGCAACCTTGAGCTCTTGAATCTTGAAATAAAACTCAAAGTTGCTGCTCCACTTCTCTTCTTTGGACGCCACCTGCAAAAATGATGAAAACTGAATGGAAGAGATGTCTTAAATAAATTTAGGGCTTGAAATAGCTTTGCTTTCTTTTGTTTTAATCCATGCAAACCCTAAAACCTTCTCATGCATCGAACTTGGACATTCACTTCAATTTGCAATTTTGAAATTTTGGAAAATTGACTAAGTTATGACAAGTTGGGCGCCCTTCTTGGCTAGGGGCGCCCATTTTCTCCAGAGTTAGCCACTTTTTTGAGAATTTTCAACTTTTCTTCCATTTTGACCTCTGGTTTAACCTCGATCTCTGACTTCCAGATTGATCCAATGAACGAGTTGGATGATTCATCACGTAGCTTGACTGATTCTGAGAAGATTGTTTTGGAGGCACCTCTGGCGAAAAACTTTGTTTTGACCTTCAAATTCATGGGAGCCTATTTCCTCCAGGGGCTCCGAACTTTCACAGTGTTAGCCATTTTTGCATGATTTTCAAGTTCTTCATTTCCCTTTGATCTTCTGATGAAATCTTGATTCCGGGAGCTACGCTGATCTGATTGACTGGCTAACAGGCTCACTGGATAGCTTGGTTGAAACCGACGAGATGATCTTAGACGCTTCATTGACGAATTCCATCATCTCAGAGCTCAAAATCTTGGGCGCCCTTTCTCTCCAGGGGCGCTCAACTTGACCAAACTTAGCCATTTTTATGCTATCTTTGCCACTTTCTCTTCTACAGATGATCCTGCTTGATCTGGTGTTCCAGAGCTCAGATTGATTGATGGTTGGGCTTGTCGCGAAGCTAAGAAGATTTTTGAGGGGGTTCTCTGGGAGTTACTTCGCCAAAAAGTTAGATTTGGGCCTTCAAAAGCTTGGACGCCCTTCTTGGCTGGGGGCGCCCAACTCTACCATACTTAGAATATTTTCTTGCATTTTCACCTTGCTTTTGATTTTCAAAATTTCACTCTCGTCAAACCCTCTGTTCAGCCTTTTGCATTTGACGACTGTCATCTCGGATTGACGTGCTGGAGATCTTGTTGAAAAGCTTGGTCAAATCTGACGAAGTCACGTTAGAGCTTCACTGGCAAAATCATCCGTTTGAGCCCTCAAAATCTTGGGAGCCTTTCTCCTTCAGGGGTGCCCATTTGCTCCAGAATTAGAATATTTTTCAATATTTTCCATCTTCAAATTTGAACCTTCATTCTATACCTTCACCTCGATTTGGATTTGCCGGAGAAGGACGAGTCAGATGCTCTGAAGAAAACACCCGTTGCGAAGCTGTCTGAATTCTGGAGAGATTGAGCATTTTAGCAAACCCTAACTGCTGGATTTGCCCCTTCAAAAAGCTGGGCGCCCTTCTTCACCTAGGGTGACCAAAGTTCTCATACTTAGTCAAATTTTGATAATCTTCATTCTTTTTTCGTTCTGACTTCTGTGTGAATCATCCCTGTTCGGCCTCGAATCTCGGATGACTGGATAATCTGATGACTACACCGTCGGACTCGTTGTGGAGCTGGCAGAGAACTGAGCAACTTTGATTGTAGGCTCAAACCCTAATTTCAACTTTTAGTGCCCTAAAAAGATGGGCGCCTATTCTCTCTTGGGGCGCCTATGGCTGGCAGTGTTAGAAAATTTTCACAAATTTTCACTTTCTTCTCTGTTCTTCGTGCTTACTCACCAACTCGCCTTCTGTTGAATACCTGAGTGTTGAATCTGACACCTGGCAGCTGACTGACCTCCATTGATGACCTCAGAGCTACTGTTATGCTTTTGAAAAAGCAGAATGGACCCACTAGGGAAAAACTGATTATTTTTAGATTCTGACTGCACCAGCCTGATATGGACGTATTTTGAGCCAATCAAAATCAGTTTGAACCCTATCGGACCGACGTTCTATTTTTAGAAAATTTTGCCAGTAAAAGAAACCCAGAAAAACCCATAAAAAGTTACTATTTTTAGAAAATTTCTAAAAATAGCAGTTTTCCTAAAAAGTAGGGATGAAAAACTGAGATCTGGGTTTTGTAGATTAGGTCACTCTTAGCAGACCCAGCTCTTCAGATTTTGAGAATTTCAAGATTTTACCCCTCATGCAAGACATGCACACCCAAATTTTGACCTTTTTGACTGATTTAACAAGACTTTTACTCATTTCTTCAAAATGTCTAAGTGTAACAAAAATTTTAATTTTGGGGTACAACAATGGGGTCAAAGTGTGGCCAATTTTTCGGACTGCAGTCAAATTCACTCCATATAGGACAAAACATTTGAACTAAATACTCATCGAAGATGCTGAACTGGTTTTTCTTCCTCTTTTTGCATCTCTTTATTTTTTCTTGGGGCCTCAATATTCTTTGCAACTTTTAAGATGGCAGCATTTGTGTTGGCAAGGACAAGCTGCATCTGTCCTTTGGAATTAACACTGGCATGGGGATTGACAGGAAAGTTAAGGTTAGGATTGTAAAGAGGATTTACAAATAGGCATGGTTGGAGGGTGATCATTGGACTCCTGGCATCTTGTGTTCTCATATACTGCAGGACTTCCATGAAAGAACATTGCGGGTTGGTTGATTTGGAAATTGACAGCCTAAGGATGGCCCACAGGAAATGCAATACATGATTTTATACTTTTTGTAATAGAATGTTGGAAGAGATTGAGATTGAGAGAGAGAGAGAGAGAGAGAGAGAGAGAGAGAACTTGTGTAGGGCTTATGTAATCTCCATTACTTTTACAGACAATGAAAGTAGCTGAATTATGCTGGAAATAAGAAGAACAATTATTACTTGGCCATGAAACAATCTTTAAATTAATGAAGCTATAGGTTTCCTCTTCCTACTCATTTATGTTGTAAAGTTGTATGTTGGAACTTGCAGATTTTGTTATACTTTTGAGGGATTGCATCTTGTTGCCTTTGAGTGGCTTTCTTGCTAGGAAGCTGATACACATAATTTCAAAGAGCTGGCACCAACAAGAATTTTGAGAAAAGAAGAGAGTATATCTTTATTATAAATTGAATTGTATTTGTGCATTCTTTACAATTTTTTTTTTTTCTCTTGTTATTATCTACAACTATTATCTGGCCATATCATTTTATGTAATGTCCCCTTCGTGATAGCACTTCAGGATGACAACTTAGCCTTTTTATTCCCGAGGCTAATGTCGGAGTGGAGGGAATCATTTCTTTAATTACTTAATTTATTGCCTAGGCCTCACTTAAATAATTGGAGGTGATATAAGTAATTAATTAAATCATTGTTTTAAAGTGACTTTATAAAATCCTTTTAAGTGACTTAATGAAATATTATGAAAGCGAACCTTATAAAAGTCATTTATTTTGGTGTATGAGACTTTTTTTGTTGGGCCTTTTTGGAGAAAGGAGAAAAAGGAAAAAATGAGAAGTCATTCGCACTTTTTGGAATGAACATCTTTCTCAAGGCAAACAAGCTCTCTGGTTTTGGAGAAGAACCCTACATTCCCATTTCGGCTGTGACAAACGAAGAATGATATTGTTGGTGGTGAATATTAAAAGGGATAAATGATTTTTATTCCAGATTTTCGAAATCACTGTGTGTGGAATCGTGGTTTTTTTTCATGGAGGTCGAACTGAAAGTCCATTCGCAGTTTAAGGCGTGGTTTTGTTACACAACCCCAGGCGCCTCTTATTCCAGCAGTATCTGAAGATAAACAAGTGGTTCAAGGAGGAATCAAAGGGCATTAAGAAGAAACGTGGTTGCTGGGCACAACAAGAAGTTGTTTCATTCCATCCCAGGTTGTGGTCTTTGGAGGTTGAGAGAAACGCGTTTTTTTTATGGCTGGGCATGATTCTTCATAGGAATTCAAGGGATGAACGAACTTGCAAGCAACCTACAGGTGGATTCATGCTGAGACGTTTTGCCTCTGCTGTTGGTGAAGTTTCATGTAGTTGTGGGCTATTCTACAGGTCTGGGCGCCTCTTGCTTCTCTTTGTGTAGTTTGAGACTGTATAAGCATTTTTATACTTTATTATAATGTTATGGTTTGTCTTTGAATCTGGGTCTGCTGGGCATATCATACCATTGATTGAAAACTCAGAAAATGGCACTTGAAACTGCTGCTAAGTTAAATGTATTATTTCTGCTCCTTATTTGCATCATCCTTTGAGTCTTTGGTTTAGTATAAAACCCCTTATTGCTGTGATTGTTCGGGTTAGGAGTTTCTTCAATCTCAGTATAGTCTGAAACTTGGGGATGGCCTTGTTTAAGCTTAGCAAAGTTATCATGCAAACTGAAAATGATATTCTGGGAATGTATGGTTATGTCCTTAAATGCAAGAAGTGCGATTAAGGTTGAAATGGCAGAGTTGTAAACTTTCATTGTGTTGTCTGTTGTCAACATTAACAAATCTATTTCTCACTCAGAATTCACATCTTAGTTTGCTGCCAGTATTTTCAGTCATTACTGTGTATGATCAGCATTCATTGTGAACCATTGACGTAGTGATTGCCTTGGCCATTGTGGTAGTAAGCAGGGTTTTTTTATTGGTGAAGGTTGAATAAATTTCTGATCTTGATGTAATGGCATTTTGGGATGAATTTAACTCTCATGATTCATATGGACCATCTGCTTGCTAAAATCTGCATACATTGAATCACATTAACTCATTGAAACGAAGACCATCAAATCAAGTCAAACGCAAAAATTCCTACAGCACAAGTTAGGGTCTTTACAGTGGTATTAGAGCTAGCAGTCCTGCCAACCTATGTTTGAATTGGGTTATGAATGAGGACATCCCCGATATCAACCCTTAACATCCATTATAGGAGATTGAGAAGAGGGTTGGGACCATTTGAATTCATGGGGGATAGAGAAGAAATAACTGAGGGCAACACCCAACACATTTTGAATGACCTAGCTAGAGGTCAACACGAATTAGCTCAACAAATAGCACAACTTGTTCAACAACTCGCGGGTGGTAGAAACAACAACAATGGAAATAATGGCAATAATGGTCAGAATGGGCATAATGGTGGACAGGACAATAATGATACAACTTAGAGCAATGCTAGGGCAGCTAGTAGGGTGACCTCGAGGCCTCTCATGCCTCAATTCTTGGGTGGACAGCTTGCTGGAAATCAGGAGCAGCAAGCACAAGGAGAGGGATTCACCGATTATTTGAGAGAATATCAATCATTAGGGGATGAATTCCATGATGCCATGTCATTGGTGAATTTCTGCACTATCAAGTATAGGAATAGACCCAGAAATAACAATAGAGGACAGCAGAACCAAGATCTACAACGCAAGGTTGGGAAACTCACAATCCCTTCCTTTGACGGGTCTAGTAAATGCACAGCCAGAGCGTGGGTACAAAAGTTGGACACTTATTTCCAGCTAAACCCCATGTTGGAGATAGAGGCTATTAAGTATGCTACGCTACACTTGGATGGTGAGGCACATGAGTGGTGGTATCATGGGCTTGTCACTTTAGGGCGTGCCAACATCACTTCCTATTTGGAGTTCACACAGAAAATTATGGATAGATTTGATCAGAGGGATCCAGAGCTTCATTTCTGTAAGTGAGCACAACTTAAGCAGAGTGGATCAGTAGATACATATATTTCAGAGTTTCAACGATTGGTAGTTATGGTGACAAATATTTCAGAGCAGAGGTTGGTTATGCCCTTTATTGAGGGTCTATCTGAACCACTTAGTGGTTGGATTAAGGCTTTCAAATCCGATTCCCTACAGGATGTGATCACTAGAGCTAGAGTGTAGAAACCCTAGTTTCCCCCTGTCTCTGAATCTGCTTGATTTTATTTGTTTTTCTGAAGTTTTTGGTTTTTTTGACGTTTTTGGGTTTTTTGCATAAATATGAAAAAATGCGATTTTGCAAGTAAATGATATAAAATCAAAATAAAATCTTTTAACTCTGAGAATAACATAATCTATTGCAAATAATGATGCCAGTCTATTTATTTAACTTCTGGACTTATTACAAATGAGATTCAGTTACATGCAAATTGAAAGGCAATGATTTTTATTGAAGAACCTGATTTGCTGCAATATGGTACGGCTGCAATAATTACTTCTCTCTCCCACCTGCTGATGATCCCTGATGATGCCAGGATGATATGCGCCCAAACTGGTGAAGATAGACTGAAGGAAAAGAAGGCGATTTGCTTGCTCTGGAAGTACGCCCTTTTTTAAATGAAGTACGGCCTGGTACAGATTGTACGGCTTGAGTACAGCAGCAGCAATAAATGAAAATGTACGGCCTTCTCTGAAACCTCTGGATCTGAAGAAAATAGGTGCCTCCACTGTGTAATCCCTGCTGGATGAATAGTTAATCAAAACCCTGAATATTTTACTGTCTGTGATGCTCTGTAACTTCTTCTGAGTGAAGAAATCTCTTATCTGGCAATAAATCAGATGTTATTTCACACCCTCTGAATCGCTCTCACTGGAGATGGCTCGTTCCCCAATGCATTTGAGACTGAAACCCTAAGTTTCTGTGCTCTGCTCAAGACTTGATCAATTTTCAATCATCAATAACATAATGGCTCGATTCCCAATGCAAATTCCTTATACACACTGAAAAGTGCGATTTCCTTAATAATAGGGAATTCATTAAAAAGTTCGAACTTTTTATTTTAATGTTTCAATAGTCTCCAGCCAAATTTTTAATCGTAAAATATAATTGCCAATTGGCCCCTTCCATGATGGGCGACCCCTTCATCAGTTCACTTAAGTTATAATATATTAAATATTATAACTTTATATTATAACGCTTCCACAATTAATATTTAATTAAATCAATTAAATATTAATATCTCTTTCAATATTAACCCGATGCTCGAGCCGTCTGAAGCTGTCGATTGAAGGAGTGATTCTGAATGCTGTCAATCCATACTGCTAAAAATAGCAGGGGTCCCACGCTGAGTGCTGAATACTGCTAAAAATAGCAACTCAGGCTAGAAGTATCCGAATGAGCCCGAACGAAAGCCAATTGATCAAAAACTGTCAACTGAGACTGAGCCAAGCTCCAACATGACCCTCTATCCAACCTATCAGCCTACGAGGGTCGCATAATAGGCTAATCCTGTGCTCCGAGAGATGTCAACTAGAAGGGGACATGACATAGAGACATGGAGTTCTCTACACCGGACAACAAAACCCCTTCTAAACCCTTCGTTCCACAAAAGAACAAGGGCGGGAAGTCTTTTCAGAAGAAGGGAAACAAGAAAAGTGATCTAGATGAGGAGTATCGCAAGGAATGCAGAATTAAGGGAATTTGTTACCATTGCAAGGAATGTTGGGAGCCAGGTCACCGTTGCCTAGGAAAAGGAAAGGCTCACCTTATTGAGGTTGTGTTTGAGGATGAGAGCAGTGATGACGAGCCTTCTTAGGATAATGACGACAGCAATTCAGATGAGGAACAGCCTCAAGGAGAGGGTAAGAGTGGTATCATTGCTACCTTATCAGGCACTCCTAGATTCAACTCTTTTAGAGTTAGGGGAGTTTTACAGGGGCATCACATAGCAATGTTGATTGATAGTGGGGCCACCCACAACTTTATCGATGCAGCCCTAGTTGAGAAGCATTTGCTACCCGTAGAGGACTTTGAAGGATTTAATGTGATGGTGGTAGATGGCTATAAATTGAGATGCACTCAGAGGGTCCCACAGTTGCCTATTACCTTGGGCAATTACACAGCCGCAGATGACTTCTATGTGGTGGATTTGGGTGACACTCATGCTATACTTGGAATTCAGTGGTTACACTCATTAGGGAAATATTGACAGAACTTTCAGACCATGGAACTTAAGTTCAAGACAGCAAAGGGGCAATGAGTCGTGTTTAGAGGCATGGCTAATGGATCAGCCAAGGTTGTGTCTGCTAAACGAATGGAGAGCATTTTCTGACATGATGACATAGCATGGGCAGCAGAGTGTTTGATCACCACCAAGGAGTTTTCGGATTCAGGGCAGCCATATCATGTTGACATTCAGGAGCTATTGGGTAAACATGATAGGGTTTTTGGAGAGATCTCCAGGGAGACCACCCGATTGTGGTTTTGAGCATACCATTGAGTTGGAGGAGGGGGCCAAGCCAGTGATCACTTCCCCCTATCGTTATTCTAAGAAATTCAAGGATGAGATCAAGAAAGCAATCAAAAAAATGCTTGAGATGGGACACATTAGACCGAGCTCCTGTCCATTCGCTTCTTCTGTGGTTTTGGTGAAGAAGAAGGATGGAACCATGCGGATGTGCATTGACTATCGTGCTCTTAATGAGAAAACCATTAAGAACAGGTACCCCATACCCAGGATAGATGAGTTGTTGGATGAACTTCATGGGGCAGTGTATTTTTCGAAGATTGACCTTCGTTCAAGGTACCATCAGATAAGAGTCAGAGAGCAGGACATACACAAAACAACATTTCGTTGTCACTATGGGCACTATGAGTTCTGTTGGCGTAACAACTAGCACCTCTGGAGTAAGAGTTGGTATGGACAGCTATGCACACTACGCAATGAGTGCTCTTCAAATTAGGAGGGGAAGCTCCCTTGTTGTGCTTTGACAAAAATACCTGTAAAGGGAAATAAACTAAACTAATTCCTGTCTTTTCGTTTCAGCTGTAGAGGTACAAGGCTTTCTTGAAAACTATATACGTTGCAGCTGAGAATTTTCTCTGGTTTCGCAGATTCACTAACTACAACTAAACTTAATAACTTAAATTCTATCCAGTTCCCTCAAGAAAACAGAGCATGAGAAAACGGAGCAAGGTTATGACTATCAGACGATAAACGCATTCAGATTCTCTACTTGAAGGCAAGGTGGCGCAACTATTATCTCAATCTGAACAAGTTTATTAGGTACAAAACAGATTTAAGAATTTACCATGATAATCTCGTGAAACCCTATGTGGCATAACACTTGATCATAATAGTAAAGACTCACAAAACAGATTTATCATCACAATCTCGTGAAACCCTATGTGGCATAACACTTGATCATAACGGTAAAAGTTCACAAAACAGATTTATCATCACAATTGCATGAAACCCTATGTGGCATAACAATTAACTGTAATGGTAAAGATGCACAAAACAGATTTATTTAAACTATGGAAAGAGTTCACTATCACAATCGCATGAAACCCTATGTGGCATAACAATTAACTGTAATAGCAAAGACGCATGAACAAATACCAAAAGAGCAATATTGAGGGCAAGGTAGGCGCAGCATATATTTCTCTCTCAAGCAAAAGTTCTTTACAAATGAGCAAAAGCTCTTATTTATATACATCAAGGTGTAGGGAACCCTAAAATCACCTTGAGTCATCTACAGTTCTTGCAATGCATGCAAGATTTGCTGCCAAACCCTAATGAAGTAAACTATACAGTTAACTGGAAAGCTACCATCAGTTAACCGAAACATCTAACCTAAATGGACCATGTGCAAGCATGCACGTCCTTATTTAAAGCAAAGTTAACTGGCCACTACCTTCAGTTAACTGGAAACCCTAACCCTAACTCCCATGTTGATAATTCCAAGGACGAGATAAGCATGTGTTAAGTCAGCAAGTAAACTCAAGACTGAAAGTCGAGTTAACTGCTGCTCATGACTCAATCCTTGAAATTAACTGCAGGTTCCAACTGGCAGATCACTCCATGTCAACTCGGTCTAACACTTCGACCAAGAACTCATCGATCTCTTTGTCATCTGGCACTTTGATGCTGCTCAAAACAACAGTCTGTTTCTTCAGTTCTCTGCCACTTTCTCTGATCGTGTGCATGCCATCTTTACATTCTTCAGTCGCCTTTCTGAAACTGGCTGCAATCACTAAAATATTCTCTAATTTAGGCGCCATAGGTTCACCTTCAAGGCTGTCACGAATCAGCTTCTCGAACTCTGCTTGTACTTTGTCCAACTCAACATACATGCCATCCTCAAGAAGATAATGACACGGAATCTGAACAACAAAACCGCTGACAAGCGCAAGTACTCCAACCACATCATCCTTGAGTGAAAACAACTTGGTAGAAATCTTCTCACATATTTCCGTCCTGAGAAGGTGCTGCTCTCTCCAAGTAAAAACCTTTTCTTGATCCTCAACCAACTCCAAAGCATCGCACGCAACTGACAACTGAGATACTAGAACACGATCCTTCGCTAAACTCTCTGCAACTACAATCTCAAGTGACTGAACACCCTGACGAAGCTTATGTGCATCACTTCTCAACTGATACATATCCGCAAGAAGACACCGACCAGCAGCAACTAAACTATCAATCCAGTTGTCCAAAAGTCTGCCATGACTGACTAATTGATCCAGTTTTCGTTGTTCTGCAGGTGTACTCTGAGGAAGAACAGGTGCTCTATTCGGATTTCCATGAACAAGATCAGAAATGTACTGACGAAGTTGACTATTTTCAGCCTTGAGTAAGGCCTTATCTTCTCCATCCTTCGTGATTCGCTCTTCAAGATTATTAGTGATGATCTTAAGAAGAGTTACATCTGTCTCTCTAGTGGTCCTGCCAAGATTTGCCTTAGTGAATGTAAACATTGTAAAGTCACCAACTTCGACTTCATCTAAACTCTTACCCTCTGGAGGAACAGCAACTTCGATAACAATCTCTGATTCTGGAGTTTTCTCGATATGCACTTGTTTCTTTATCTTCTTGTTCGATCTTCTCTGATAGGGTTCACCGAACTCAGATAAATCAAGGTTGTACGAAGGTTCACGCCTCTGTCTTCCCAAAGACTTTTCGAGCCAACAAGATTGAACAATATTCTCAATTCGCGGAGAGACTGTCCCTAATGTATCAACCTGTGGTGGTTCAGGTGTCTCCGATCCTGCTTGAATTGGTGTCTCAGGCTCAGAATCTATGTCAATAGGTTGTATGTGAGGCGAACTAGGAGGTGAAACGTGAGGCTCAGCCTGAATAACTGTCTCCACTGGAACCTCAGGAACACTCTCAATTTGTTTCTGCTTCCTCTTACCAGTAGCTCTTTTCCCCGTGTTTCCACTGAGTCTAACCCCTTCAAGAGGTATTATAATGGCCTTGACTCGAGGTCTTGCCCTAGAAGTAGAAGGCAACGAAGAGAAATCCTTTGGCGGCTCTGCTACAGGAACTGACTTTCGCGTCCGTTTGCTCTCCAAGAACAACTTACTAGTCTTGATAACTGATCTGAAACCTCTTCAATAGAAGTATTCTCTTTAGCATACCAATCAGGTGAGCGAAGTGGCTGCCGAGCAACTTGATCCTTGACATATGAATTGAGAAGAACTTCTCCATCATCATCTGATAGACCATCAACATCTTTTGATAGGTAATCAGAGAGCTGACCGATAGTGAGTCTACAATAGTGACGACGACGAACCTCGAATTCATCTTCACAATTAGCCCAGAAATTTTCAAGTGCTGGCGTATGTGCAATCCCTCGCTCTAACCGATCTGCATAATGACCGAGAGGATCATAGGAACGCCTCTCAGTATAAGTCTTGAATTTGAACCTTTCTATCTCGGTAGACATAAACCTGGCATCTGTTGCTGCATTGCATGTGAAAATTCCCAATGTGAATGGAAAATTAGCCGCAGTCTTATGACGACTACGAAGAAAGAAATGGACATGCTGCATCTGTCTGAGGAACTCCATAAAGATAATCTTGTCTGACGGATACCTTGGCAACATCAGGGGCTCTCCAACATATCCATAAACCGGATGTATGTGAAAGTAGGGAACTGGATAAACCAATCCGCCCAAGTCTCCATCGCTGATTTGGCCTCGACAGAAATACGAATATGCATCTCGTTGTCAAGATCTCTCACGGTTCTCATGGAAAAGTGATCATTCACTGCTCGGAAGTCCTGCTCAGATTGAGAGAACTCCAACTGAGGATAATACTCATGAACATGCTGAACACCGAGAGTGCCATTAGTTTTTAGAAGCCTGTAGCTACCTTGAAAAGCAACCAAGTAGACCAAGTATGATATCATATGAAACTCGTGATACTTGAGAAAGTTAGTAATTTGCTGATGTAAGCAGTCACTAATCAACATAGCCCAGTCAAAACGCTTTGTACCATCAAGAATTTTGGTAATCAGGTAAAACATCCATAAACGGAAAGTGCTGGCATCTGATTGACCGGTAACTCGGTTGAGTAAAGTTATCAAAACAGCAACTTCCTCCTTGAATTCGCCACGACCAACCTTCTTAGGCATGTTAGTTTTCTGAACTGTCAGCCATTTCTGAGCAACTTTCCTCTGCGAACGTTGCTGATTAGCATCCCATATCTTCTCACAAGCTTCAAGAACCACAGTAAAGTTATCTAAGCGAGGAGAAATAGCAAAACATTTCTCTATGTCCTTTGGTTTGAGACTGCAAACAACTCTTCCATCTACTGATCTAATTTGGCGTGAAGATGAGTCATAATGCTTGATGCAAGCAAGAACAAACTCAAGATCGAAGATAGAAATAGGAATGGATGCCACTGCCAGCAATCCGGAATGCTCAAGATTCCTCAACGAATTGCTGCTAACACCTTCCAGACTACTCAGATTGACCACTGGATAAACATGATTCAGGTCTGTATCTGAAGTCTTGATGAAATTATGAGCAAGAGCCGATTTAACCTTGTAATCAATAAGATTGAACTGCATTTTGAAAATGAGGACTTTTGACTGTAAAGTCGAATATACTTGAAGAACTTTTTGAAAATCTCTGGACAAGGCTAAAAATAGCTTCTGACGAAAGAAATTTTCGAAGTTTTTCTGGAACATGGGTTTTGTGCACAACGGAATTCTGAACAAACCCAGATAGCTGAATTCTTGAAAAAATGTGTTTCAAGCCCACATGCAAAGAAATTCTCGGAAAAAAGCACAGAGCTTCAGAATGAAGGCTACGGGTCGATTTTCTCGAAAAAATCTAAGACGTGGGTTTGGCTGCAAATGCTGAAATATGCGAACTCAGATGATCAGATTCTGAATATGTGTTGAATTTCTTTGACATGCGAAGAAAGTACCTAAGGTGAGAAATAGAAGAAATAAGACAGAAGATAGAAAGTTTTGCTTGTTTGCTTCTGAAAAATCTGCCAATCTCCTCTTTGAAACTTGATGAAACCTGCATGCAAAGTAAAAATAAAGTCTAGAATCGCCTTCCTCTGAACAATCTGAACTCGTTGCTTCGAAGAACGTTGAATTCGGACACCTGTAGCACCTTTAGCTTGCTGGTCGCTCAAGAAGAATATGAACTTCAGAGCAAAAGATGATGAAATAATGGACGCCATGGCTGAAATATATAGATTTTCATCTTTGAAAATTCACACTAGGCAAGGAATCTATGAAAAGTGCGCTTGGCTTCTAATTGGACCTCATTCCAGTTAACTGAAACTCAGATATGCTAAATAAGTCGCCATGCATTAGGGTTTTCCTTCTCAGTCTTCAGTTAACAACTTCATGCGGCTTTGACTTCAGTTAGCAATTCATATCAAGTTCGCCATCCTTCACATTTGCTTTAGATTCACAAATTTGAACTAAGGCGTCCCTTTTGATAACTAAAGTTAGCCATAAGGAACTCGCCATATTCATGCAATAAACATTCTAAAAATAGCGACCCTTTTCAATCTTCAGTTGGCCTTCAAGAAGTGCGCCAACTTCACACTTATGCTTGATTCAATTCTAAAAATAACAACCCTTTTGGAACTTCAGTTGTCATTCCTTGTAAAGGGCGTAGCTTCACTAATTTATGCTTCATCAATAAAATCTAAATATGGTGACCCTTTTGGAACTAAAGTTAACAACTTCATGCGCCATACTTCACTAAAATTATGCTTCATCATTCATATCGTCCTTCTAGAACTTCAGTTGACACTCAATGAAGCACCATCTTCACTAAAATCTTCACAATTGCAACCAAATTCGCCATGCATGTGAACTCCAGTTGACATTCACTGATAATCTTCAGTTAAGTGAACATGCAATCAAGTTAACTCAACATGCAAAGCAGTTAACTGAACATGCAAACTAGTTAACTCGACATGCGAACTGAAAGATCACTCAACATGCCAATATACGAACTGAAGATGACAACCCGAAAACGTTTAGTCTAACTGCATCAGAACTCCAGTTAAGGCGTCCATTCAACTCTCTTTCGAAAATCCAACTTTGAACTCTTAAGGCGAATTCCAGACTTAGCCAAATTTCATGAAAATTTAAGCTAAAACCTCTGTCGGGACCTCTGTTCATCCTCTGACACTGGCTGACTGACTTCTCCGATCAACTGGCTGACAGGTGCATCGCAGAGCTAAGTAAGAACTGATCAAAAGATATCTTGAGACTAAAACCATAAAACTGACATCTGAAGGCCCAAAAATCCAAGCGCCTTTTTCAAAAGCTGCGCTTTTTCTCAGACTTAGTCAAATTTTGACATCTGCATCTCGTACGAAGGGAAAAATAAATCCTTCATAACTTCTAATTTACCAACTTTCAGGACTGGATCTCAGGTTCACTGCGGAGCTGACTTTATTCTGCACGACAGCTACAAAGGCACATTTCCCCAGAAAACATCATCTGAGGGGTGAAAATCAAGGGCGCCTTTTTGAAAAGCTGCTCTTTTGCTTCCAGACTAAGCCATTTCTAGAAATGACTAAAATAACACAAAAACTCCGACTACAAGCCGCTGAGTCATCTTCTGATCCGGCGAAAACAGGCAACGGAAAGCTGAGCATAACATGGACACATTGAATATCTGATATCATCAAAACAAAAGCATTAAAGGCTTGAAAAGCTTAGGCACCTTTCTCAAAATGTGCTCTTTTGCTTTTCCTTTGATATTCTGACTAAGATTTGACCCTACGTTCAACCTCAGGTTCAGGCACTTCAGCAACTCAGATTCACCCACTGACGGATGCGTCGCGAAGCTTGAACAAACGTGAGATAAACATCTTGGGTGGCATTTAGCCAAAAAATTTCATTTAACACCTCAAAAAGATGGGCGCCTTTTCCAAAATGTGCGCTTTTCTCCAGTGTTAGCCAATTCTCGCTTTCGCCTCGTTTTGCACTATATCTTCCACAACTTGCTCGAAACAGGTCCGTTTGACAGGCTCGATAGCTCACTGCGAAGCTGACGTGATGCCGGGCAAATGTCTGCTGGAGGTGACAAACCCTAAAAACAGGATCTGAGCCCCTAAAAGATAGGGCGCCCATTTGAGAATGTGCTCCCTTCTCCAGAGATAGAAAATTTTGATGTTTTTCGTTCAAAATTTCACTTTTCTTAAATCTCTTCAGTAACAGACTGACATGACACTGACACCAAGTCCATATTTGAAAAGCCCAAAAACGACCTTTTGACATCATTTTAACAAGATTAAGACTCAATTAAGCAAAATGCCTTAGTGAAGCAAAAATTTTGGTTTTGGGTACAACAAGTTCTTGGTCATGCCATTTGGTTTGACAAACGCACCTGCCACATTTCAATCCTGCATGAACCATATATTCAATAAACAGTTGCGTAAATCTTTGTTGGTGTTCTTTGATGACTTGCTCATATACAACAAGACTTGGGAGGAGCATTTGAGGCATCTTGACGAGATCTTGGGTATCATGGAGGAGCAGTCACTCTATGCTAAGGCTTCAAAATGCGAGTTTGGCCTTAGAGAGATATTATATTTGGGGCATGTGATCATTGCAGACGGAGTACAGGTCCATCAGGAGAAGATATAGGCAATACTTGACTGGCCACCACCTAGGACACTCACAGAATTGCGAGGCTTCTTTGGATTGTGTAGTTACTATAGGCGGTTTGTGAGGGGATTTTCACAGTTAGGAGCACCTTTGACAGATTTGACAAAAAAAGGTGCATTCAGTTGGTCAGAGGAGGCACAACGAGCTTTTGATAAGCTCAAGGAGGTGATGAGTAGTTGTCCAGTATTGGCGCTTCCAGATTTCACACAGCCGTTTGTTTTGGAGTGTGATGCCTCAGGTGAGGGCATAGGGGCAGTGTTGATGCAAAACAGACACCCCATAGCTTTTGAGAGCCGTAAGTTGAGGGGACCAGAGAGGCTATACTCCATCTACGATAAGGAGATGCTCGCCATTATGCATGCCTTGGCGAAATCTAGACAGTATTTAGTTGGAGGGAAATTTGTGGTGAGGACCGACCACAATAGTCTCAGATACTTCTTGGAGCAGAGGGATTTGAATGAGAGACATCAGAAGTGGGTCAACAGGATACAAGCATACGACTTTGATATAGAGTATGTGAAGGGAAAAAGGAATGTTGTGGCGGATACCCTTTCCAGGAGACCTTCAGCGTGCTCACTTTAAGAGATTTCCGTAGATTGGAAGTCCCTCTTGTTGGTGGAGTACTTCAAGAATAAGTTTGCTTGTGAGTTGATGGATGGACTGAGTAAGGATGATAGGTACAAAGTAGTGGACGATGTGATTTACTACAAGGATAGGATCTACTTGGTGCCAGAATCTAGACTGAAGGAGAAGATATTGCAGGCTTCTCATGACACTCCCTTAGCAGGCCATCAGGGCTATTTCAAAACTTATAGACAGGTCAGAGAGAGGTTCACATGGAAGGGCCTCAAGGATGATGTATTGAGACATGTCAGGGAGTGTGTTACTTGTCAGCAGAACAAGTCAGAATATACACATCCAGCCGGATTGCTACAGCCATTGCCTATCCCAGAGCAGAAATGGGAAAGCATTTCTATGGACTTCATCACAGGTCTGCCTAAGGTGCATGGGAGAGATAGTATCTTTGTGGTGGTGGATTGGTTGACGAAGTACGCTCACTTCTTTGCTATTCCGACTAAGTACAGTGCTCCACAGGTGGCTGAGTTATTTTTCAGGGGGGTTTTTAGATTGCATGGGCTACCTTGGTATATAGTCAGTGACAGGGATAGTAGATTCATGAGTGCATTCTAGCAGGAATTGTTTAGGTTGGCAGGTACCGAGTTGACTTCGAGCACAAGTTATCACCCTCAGACGGATGGACAGATAGAGATTGTAAACAAATGGATTGAGGGGTACTTGCGCAACTACATTGCAGGGCATCAACGGGCATGGATTAAGTGGCTACACTTGGGAGAGTATTGTTATAATACCACTTATCATATGTCCATTGGGATGAGTCCTTTCAGAGCTTTGTACGGTTACAATGCACCTTCATTTATGGAGATGGCTTTTGGTGATAGCAGGGCTCCCAAAGCCAAGGATTGGATTCAGGAGAGTCAGGATATCTTGAGGGCACTCAAAGATAACCTACAGGTGGCACAGAATCAGCAAAAGACATATGCTGATAGACACAGGGTCGAGCGCAGTTTCGAGGTTGGTGATTTGGTATACCTTCGTTTGCAACCCTATAGACAGTCTTCTCTTAAGAATAGCGGAGCCGAGAAGCTCAAACCCAGGTTCTATGGACCATACAGGATTATCAGACGGGTTGGAGAGGTAGCATATGAGTTGGAGCTGCCTGAGAGCAACAAGATTCATAATGTGTTTCATGTTTCGTGCCTTAAAAAGGAACTAGATCAACAAGTTACTTCTTCTTCAGAGCTCCCACCGTTGGATGAGGAGGGACACTTGGTCCTAGTCCCTGAGGAGATTGTAGACACTCGAGAAAGGAGGTTGAGGAACAAGGTGGTGAAAGAATATCTAGTGAGATGGAAAGACTTGCCAGCCGAGGATGCCACATGGGAGCATGAACAGATTCTACAGCACCCGAGTTTGCAATTGCTTGAGGACAAGCAATTTCGGGAAGGGAGGACTGTAATGTCCCCTTTGTGATAGCACTTCAGGATGACCACTTAGCCTTTTTATTCCCGAGGCTAATGTCGGAGTGGAGGGAATCATTTCTTTAATTACTTAATTTATCGCCTAGGCCTCACTTAAGTAATTGGAGGTGATATAAGTAATTAATTAAATCATTGTTTTAAAGTGACTTTATAAAATCCTTTTAAGTGACTTAATGAAATATTATGAAAGCGAACCTTATAAAAGTCACTTATTTTGGTGTATGAGACTTTTTTTGTTGGGCCTTTTTGGAGAAGGGAAAAAAAGGAAAAAATGAGAAGTCATTCGCACTTTTTGGAATGAACATCTTTCTCACGGGAAACAAGCTCTCTGGTTTTGGAGAAGAACCCTACATTCCCATTTCGGCTGTGAGATACCAGCCCTAGTTGGGACAAACGAAGAATAATATTGTGGTGGTGAATATTAAAAGGGATAAATGATTTTATTCCAGATTTTCGAAATCACTGTGTGTGGAATCGTGGTTTTTTTTCATGGAGGTCGAACTGAAAGTCCATTTGCAGTTTAAGTCGTGGTTTTGTTACACAACCCCAGGCGCCTCTTATTCCAGCAGTATCTGAAGATAAACAAGTGGTTCAAGGAGGAATCAAAGGGCATTAAGAAGAAACGTGGTTGCTGGGCACAACAATTTGTTTCATTCCATGCCAGGTCGTGGTCTTTGGAGGTTGAGAGAAACGCGTTTTTTTTATGGCTGGGCATGATTCTTCATAGGGATTCAAGGGACGAATGAACTTGCAAGCAACCTACAGGTTGATTCATGCTGAGATGTTTTGCCTCTACTGTTGGTGATGTTTCATGTAGTTGTGGGCTATTCTACAGGTCTGGGTGCCTCTTGCTTCTCTTTGTGTAGTTTGAGACTGTATAAGCATTTTTATACTTTATTATAATGTTATGGTTTGTCTTTGAAATCTGGGTCTGCTGGGCATATCATACCATTGATTGAAAACTCAGAAAATGGCACTTGAAACTGCTGCTAAGTTAAATGTATTATTTCTGCTCCTTATTTGCATCATCCTTTGAGTCTTTGGTTTAGTATAAAACCCCTTATTGCTGTGATTGTTCGGGTTAGGAGTTTCTTCAATCTCAGTATAGTCTGAAACTTGGGGATGGCCTTGTTTAAGCTTAGCAAAGTTATCATGCAAACTGAAAATGATATTCTGGGAATGTATGGTTATGTCCTTAAATGCAAGAAGTGCGATTAAGGTTGAAATGGCAGAGTTGTAAACTTTCATTGTGTTGTCTGTTGTCAACATTAACAAATCTATTTCTCACTCAGAATTCACATCTTAGTTTGCTGCCAGTATTTTCAGTCATTACTGTGTATGATCAGCGTTCATTGTGAACCATTGACATAGTGATTGCCTTGGCCATTGTGGTAGTAAACAGGGTTTTTTTAATTGGTGAAGGTTGAATAAATTTCTGATCTTGATGTAATGGCATTTTGGGATGAATTTAACTCTGTCATGATTCATATGGACCATCTGCTTGCTAAAATCTGCATGCATTGAATCACATTAACTCGTTGAAACGAAGACCATCAAATCAAGTCAAACGCAAAAAATCCTACAGCACAAGTCAGGGTCTTTACATTTTAAAAATTTATTCATTTTTGAATGTGAACATTAGGAACAGATCTCCCTAGAAGCCAGTTACTATTTTTAAATATCTGTATTAGCTTTTACATACTATTTGTAGATGAAGAATGAGACTATTTCCTTGTTTCAACATCAAAGTCAGACCTTGTAAATATTTTTAGCTCTCACTTATAATATAGAGCCAAAAAGTGTTTATCATGCACCATCATATAAATTTATATGATCAGAAGATTCTTACATCATTTTCAGAGTTATGGATATTCGTTCCACAAGTGATGCTTTGTATATGAAGAAAATGCAGTAAAGTGTAATAATAAAGTATTCTAAAGTACTTGTATTCTTGCTTTGTGAATAGGTGGAAACCACAAAAATATTTTTGCGGGATACGACAATAATCTCACCATATGCACTTCTTTTGTTTGGTGGGCCAATTAACATTCAACATCAGGTTTGTCCATTTTCCCTAAATGAAGAGACCAAACACATACTCAGTTTGGCCCTCTATTTCTTCTATGAAATAGAAGGGTAGGAACATATGTTATATTCATAATGCTAAGTCAGAAATATTATAGCATGAACATGGTTTGAATTTTTTTTACACACCTTTTAATGATTTCTTCTTTCATGTTCAAAATGAGCCAGAAAAAAAAAATTATATCACTTTCACGAATTAGCTAATCTCTCAACATCATTTGGTAATATATTAATGTTGTATGGCTTCCACAAGTTTCTGAATAAGACTGGCATTGAGACAGATAGAATGGGGTGCACATATTTTATCATTTATTTATAGCAATAAAAATAATGCAAGAGATTGTCAGGATTAGAGATAGGAACACACAACAAAGGATTTAGAAAGGAGACTCAAAGGCCGATGTTATATACCTCTTTTATAGAATTTTGTAATAATCATTAATTCAATATGGTGAAGAAAATTTTCTGGATACACCACCTAATACTTTATGGGGGTAATAATACTCATGCATGGTACATCAAACATCTCTTTACAAATAATCACCACAAAAGAACAAAAAAATTAATAATGTTTTGTGAAGGGATGTGTTTATTGCACATCACCTTCATATATCCATTATCTTCATAAATATGTTTACATACAAGAGAATGTATCAATCATCCAGTGTTATTTAATATTCAATAGTTACAGTTGTTCTCATGGACTTCAACAGATATATATCAACAAATAAAAATCAAGTTTATCAGAAAAGTTCCTGAGAGCATTTTGTTTTATACTTCTAATACTAATTCATGACAGCAAATTGAATTCCACTGTCTATAATCATTGATATGTAATGTCCTGATTTTATGGTTTGAATATTTAAATATATCATCACTGTTTTAATATCGTGGTAATAAATAATCGCTGAGGATGAACACTATATTATAATTGGATGCTTTCTTGAAGGTTGTTGCACTGAGAATTGGAATTAATTGTTGGAAGATTGATATAAGTATTCACTCTATGCCGCTAATTAGTGTTGATTGTTGTTTGACGAGGCTGAGGTTATCTGTTGTTGACACAATGTCTTAAGGCACAATATTATTATAATGAGGAGTTGCAATCCTTATTGATGGCATTTGATGTTGGTTATGAAGCATTAAATCCTCATATCACTGCCACACTTCATTATCGAGCTATGATGTCCCCTTAGGGTTTCAAAACTGACTTTTGAGTTTTCTGTTAAATTCTGATTATTTTTTTTTGGTGCCGGCAGCGGTGTTGGAAATTTCAAGAAATTGCATAAAACAATAACGGAAGGGAAATTGCATAAATTATTGAAAACCCAATGATCTCTATTTATTCAAAACATATTTAGAACATACCCATAAGTCAAAAAGCAACAATTTGGAACTTGGGTTTTTACACGACAGTTACGACAATCAGATGCAAGGACGCCATGCTTCAATTTGCTCGTTTTTCATCTATGTTTTGATGTTGATGAATTGAATGTTGCTAGATGCCACAAGACAAGGAATTTGCAACCTCTAACACAAATCGTTTTTCCTCCAATATCCCATGTGCTTCTTTGCTTGGCTTGTATGGCCTTCTAAGCTCCCACATGCCAAATTAAATGCTTTTTTGCTGTTTGAAAACCTTGTTTTCTTTTGCAAATCTGGATGCCCTGGCTTGGTGAAGAACCAACTTAAATTGCAAACTCAAACCCTCTCCTTCTACCTCTTGAATAGTGTTGGCCGTTAGCCTATCCTGGAGGCCCGTAGGGCTAGTCGGAAGCAAAAATTAGGGTTTCCTATTTTCTAGGAGGATGTTTTGGCAGTTTTGAGGGTTTGCATGTTGGAGTTTTGCAGTTTGGATTATGGATTCCTTATGGGTTTTTAGAGAGCTTCACAGTGGTGTGACATGCAATTGAATCGGACAACTTTTCCTAACTTACTATTTTTAGTAAGTTGCGATGGCTGCTCAGAATGTGGTTAAAATGCATTTGGACACACTTACTATTTTTAGCAGTATGTTATTTATAGTAAGTGTTATTTTTAGCAATTTAGTATTTCCGGCACATAGCAGTATTTCCGATGCATATCAGCATTTCCGGTGCATATCAGTATTTCCAGCGCATATCAATATTTCCAGCGCATGCTATTTTTAGCAAGGTTTCAATAGGCCAGTTCTGAGGCTATTTTAGGCAAGTCAATTTGAGCAGTTGGTCTCCCGCACTCTTGGAGCTTCTTTTTGGTAAATTTAGTATTTTGGTGAAATATTTGGCTAAGGGCATGGAGGACGCATAGTTTGGTGAGATGATGTTTTCTTTAAGTGAAAATGTTTCCTTTGCAAAAGTGGACGACTTTATAAAGGGGATTATTTAAGTTGCTTATAATGTTTATTTTCACTTAATATTTTGGACGCCTAGATTATACTTTATTTTCATTCAGTGTTTCATGGGGACGCGTCCCCCACGAAAAACCACGCGCACCCGAGACGGGGACGTTTCCGAGACGGGGAGACGCCTGGGAAACGTCCCTCCTGTTGTGACCTTTTCACACATCGCCCCATTCAAGATGGGGACCCCTAATTTTTGCTCCGTTCCGGTCTTTTGGCTTGGTTTTTCTTCTCTCTCTCGCTCTGTCTCTTTTCTGATGTCTGCCTTTCGAGGGGGGGTTGTGTCCGTCATTGAGCTTAAACGCGAAATATTGGCCAAGTCTAAAATTAGGGTTTCGTCGTTCCTGGTCAGTTCAAGGTCAGATGAAGTGAGTAAATTGAAAATTGAACTTAATGTTGTTGTCAGCATGTTTCCAGCAGGCCTCCAGCCAATTTTCATCAGATTTTAAGATACTTACTATTTTTAGTAAGTCTGCTATTCAGAGCAATTTGCCAGCTATTTTGAGGTTCCGATCATCACACGGCAGTCAGAGTATATCAGATTGCTTGCATGCCAAATTTGAGCAAAAACAGACAACTTACTATTTTTAGCAGTCCGGCTTCCAGGGCTAATTTCAGGGTCCAGATGCAGAGATTTTCTTTGCATGTCGGATGTTCATACAGGTTTTCGAGACCCGGCGATGATATAGCATGCAAGTCGAGATGACCACTTTCAGGATTCAGCCTTCCGAGGCTATTTTTAGGGTTTGCATGTCGAGGTTTCTTTTGCATGTCAGGTGATTCCTGATGGGTTTTTCGAGAGCTTCGCGATGGTGTGACATGCAAATGAGGATTCTCACTCAGTAAGGAACTTGCTATTTTTAGCAGGTGTGTCGGCGGTAGCCTCGGTTGATTCGCGAGCGATGTGATGCGGAAACAAGACAAGCGAGGAGATCTTTTGATCGCATGCAATGCAAATTAGGGTTTCCATCTTGGGCCTAAAAATAGGCATCAAAAGTCAAAATCTTCAATCCGGTGCCAAACCACAGCGATCCGTGTCCTCAAGCTATCTGGCGGTGAAATTTCAAGTCAAGCGGGCACTTACTATTTATAGTAAGTCAAATTGGCGTGCTAAAATAGTAAATCCCGGTTGCATGCGTCGTGTCGCCACAGGTCGCGTGGTGAGGATCGCCTCATTTAAATTTCAACTCGATCGGAGCTTGGGAGCTATCAGAAACAAGAGCTTACTATTTATAGTAAGCCACCTTCAAAAACAGGCTATAAATAGCAGGGTGACTAAAAGTGGCAGTGCCGACAGATTGATAGGGTTATGAGGAAGCTATGTTTGAAATTTCAAGTTGATCCGAGCTTCAGAGGCGCAAATTCAGAGAACTTACTATAAATAGCAGGGCACGATGCTGGCAAAAGATGATAAAAATTTGTCTAAGTCTGGAGTCTCGTCCAGCAGGCATAGCAAAATGCGCCCATCTCAGCTAAAGAGGCATGAAAAATTTCTAAGTGTGAGTTCATCCTGCTCAGGGGTCAAAATGCGCCCAAGGCACCAGAAGTCAAAGAAAGTCAACAAATTTCATCCTGCTCAGGGGTCCAAATGCGCCCAAGATGAAAGAGGAAAAAGTTGAAAAAGTTTCTAAGTATGGGAAATCCGCCTCATGCATTAAAATGCGCCCATCCACCACCCAGGGCAAAATGTGCCCAACTTGCAAGGAGTCAAAGTGGTCAAAGATTGTTCATCCTTCTCCAAGGCTAAAATGCGCCCAAACTGGGCCATGTAAAGACAAAACATGGAAGGCGAAGAGTCACCCAAGAACGTTGGAAGAAGTTTCATCCTTCACACACATCAAAATGCGCTCAAGCAAGGAGAGGGTCAACAAAGTCAAAGTTTCTATCCTTCATCACATGCAAAATGCGCCCAACTTGCAAACTCGTCCTCCTTAGGGGGTAAAATGCGCCCAAATCATGCATGTCAAGACAAAAAATTGGAAGTTGAAGGGTCACAAGGCGTGGTGGCAAGTTTCATCCTCCTCCTACAAGGAAATGCGCCCATGTTTCAATGTAAAAGGTAATTAAAAGTGGTAATTAAGGTGAAAAGTTTACCAAAACGTGGTGCGAAGCGGTGAAAGGTGGACGTTATCCTCCTCTACACTAAGAATGCGCCAAGGGTGGTAAAGGCAAGGTGTTGGGCATGATTTTTTTTAAATTTTCCCAAGTGTGCTAGGCGCCTAGAGGAAGGGAGTTATAAGGCGTTGGAATATGTTAGAATATATTTCATGGCGTTGAAAATAAAATGCTAAGTGAAGTATGCGCCAATGTTTGAAGGGAGTTATAAGGTGATTTTTTTAAATATATTCCAAGGCGTTGAGAATAAGATGTCAAGTGTTGTGCGCCTAGAGTGATAAAATGTTAAAAAATTTCTAAGGCGTGAAATTTATATTTTCTAAGGCGTTGGACTTTTAATGAATTTTTTTTCCTAAGTGTGAAGTGATATGGGATGAGGTGGAGATAAAATGTACAAGGCGTGCCGGGAATGAACGAAGTTGATAAAAAAATCCCTCTCCACTGGCAATCAAAAATTTTCTAAGGCAAGTTTTCAAAAGAGCAGGATGATTAATATTTTCTAAGGCAAAATTATTTTCCCTTAGAAAATACGCCTTGAGGTCAGAGTGATAAATTTTTCAAAGCCCGAGCAACTTTTCCCAATGTTGAATTCAGAGACGATGATAATTCAAGTGATTCAAATTTTTCAAGAAGTCAGAGCAACACAGAGTGATCACAGGCGAAGAACGAATTTAAAATGATGGAAATAATATAATATTTTTGAGGTTCAAAATTGAAAAATTGATATTTTGAACCCGTTCGTTGGGTACCCATGGATTCGAAGCGTTCTGAAGAAAATTTGCTTCTGGGTACTGAACATTTGTGATGATGAACGGATTTCCAAATCTTTCTGAGCTTCGCCGACACCGTTTCAGTGAGGAATTTAATCAGTGCTTGAATTGTGAATTTTCCTAAGGGAGAATTTTAAATTTTCTAAGGCAAAAATGAATGAAATGTGTTTCAAAACGAATTTTCTTCGAACGATGAATCTGAAGAGAGTTGCCTAGATAATTGTGATTAAATTCCTCGAAGATGAATTTTCCAGAGCAGATGATGAAGTTAAAATTTCGAATTCAAGTGACAGAGCTCCTGCTGGTGGATTCAAAAATGGTGAATTTAAATTTAATTTTCGAAACAAATTCAAAGGCGCCAGTCAAAGTCAAGTTTCTAGAAGAATAATATTCCCGACGACTGGAGACAAGTGTCAGAAGCACCAGAGAGGGAAAGTTCGAATTCTTGAAGTGGAGTAGTGGAGTTTAATGGCACTGGCTAAAATTAACTTCTTCTAGAATTCGAATTTTAGCTATAAAATGGAGAAGTTCTTCACTCATTTTCACAACTGGAGAAGGCGAATTTGCTCTGAGAGTGAGGCATTGCAGTGAACTGTTGCTTGGAGAGTTTAAAATCTGAATGTTGCTAAGTCTGAGTGAGCTTGAAGAAGTTCGAGTTTTGCTGAGGAATTGAGCTTGCTGAAGAGGCTTTGAGAGTTGATCAAAATTGCAGTTAAAGAAGGTACGCCTTGAGTTGCTGAGAAGTATTTGCTGAAGTATTTGAGGGCGTCCTTGCTGATTAAGGAAGTGGCTAGTTGCTAAAGAGAGGTGCGCCATTGCTGAGAGCTTGAAAAGTACGTCCTTGCTAGTGTTGAAATTTGAAGTCTGATTTGATTAAGTTTGGTCGAAATTGCCATTTGAAAAGGACGCCTTGTATTGAGTAAAATAGCTGAGAACTCAAAAGTACGGATTTGCTGATTGCTGATACAAAGACATAGAAATTAAAATTGCTGATTGCTAGTTTGAAGTGCAAAGTTAAGAAGTTCAATTTGCTGATTGCTGGTTGTAGAGTGAAGTCATCAAGGTTCACTTAGAAATCTGTTCTAAGTGTTGAAATTCGAATTTATTCAAGAGAAGAAGCTGAGGTTTGCAAACACGAAAGATATTGCAGCTTCTAGAATTCAACTGCAGCCCCTATATCATGTATCATTAAATTTAAATTTAATTGCTGATGAATGTTTGTTATGTTGCAGATGGCTGAAGCGAGGACAACCGGAAAGGACAATGGTGCCTCCAGACAAGCTGTGATCAAGAAGCTCAGCAAAACGTTCATGCCAGAGTCGAAGTTTATTTCAAAGCTGGGCAAGTTAACGGATACGAACCTGGGCTCTGTCAACCTGGAAACATTCAAGAACAGGCTATTTGGAATTGGAAGTCATCGGGCTTCGATCACTTCGCACAACATCGTCCGCAGTGGATTGTATGCAGCTGCTGGTTTTCCGCCAGCTATTCAGTGTTCGGAGCTGATGATGGAGTGCGCCAATTGCTACGAGAAGGAACATCGATCGATCACGACACCAGATGGCCAAGTGCTTGCCAACCTCACTCCGGCGGCCATTGGTGAAGCTTTCGGGATCCCGGTGCACAGGAACATGATTTACAAGTCCAGGGAGCGAGCGGAGCGGATGTATGCTTCTGCTTTTGAACGGTGCATGGATACAATTAACACTCACTGGATGAGCACTCCTAAGCCTTCTCGAACGAAGTTGCCGAAGCAGATCATAGCAGAGGACCTGAAACAAGAATATTGTGATCTCATCATGTTACTGAGCAGGGTTGGTGGTTGCCCACAGTCTTACATTTTCGAGCCTTGGATGTTTTATTATATCAACCTGGTGTTAGAGGGAAAGGATTATGTCAATTGGGCTGAGATGATCAGCGATAGTATACATGAGCAGCTCCTGAGCTTGCGGAGGACTAAAACATTTTACATGAGCTCCTACCTTATTTATATGTTGGCACGGATGACGAGGTACAGGGGGATTTCTTACAAGGAACCCATCGGTTGTGGCTCTCATCAATTCAAAATCCATGAGGCGTGTACACAGTTACACCTGTCGAGCACAACTTACTACAAGCGTGTCAACGATTCATTCACCATGTACATCACAAGGCTGCTTCAGGAGCGGTTACACCACAGAATCTCTAGAAATGCACAGGAGCTGATTGAGAGGTATGGGTGCTGGTTTATACAATTTCCGAGATTTTCATACATTAGGCTGCAAGGATTTTCTTCCTACCCATATAGGCTGCCTAAGTACCCA
>VDFB02275040.1:0-41736 GCA_007258455.2 Sequoia sempervirens
GGTGCTAGGAGGGGAAGGGCATGGAATGAATGGAGCAATGTATTTTTTCAACCATGTCTTGAGTCAGCCCTCCTTCTAGCACTAGTTTTTTTGATGGGTGTTTTTGCACCTTATCAACACAGGTAATGCACAAATGCACTACCTCTCTTGAAAGACAATCTCCAAAAACAAGTTGCTGAAATTTACCCCAAGGTCTCTTGAGTGTCAAGTCATGACATACTTGGAATATCTCAGTTGGTTGATGTATTTTTTTGGTAACATAGGGTCAGCCTTTATAGTTCACAAAGCATAGGAAGTTGGGTCTGCAAATGGAGTTTATAATTTTTTTGAAGTGTTGCACTACTGCTGCAAGTTTAGGATAACAATCTAAAACTCCATTGCTTGTCTTATGATTTGGCTTTACAATGTGCAATGAACTTTGTCTTAAGTTACTATTTAAAAAAAAGGAAAAAGGGCAAGGAAAGGGAGAAGTTCCTAGAGTTGGCGTTGTTAATGAATAGTGATAATGGAGGCTGTTATAGTAGGCAAACTTCCTAAACTGAGTTTTTCTTGACCAAGAGAAACCTACAACTATACAAAACCAGTGTGATCTTCTAAGGTCTACTAATTTTCAGATTTTACACACACATCATAAACATGCAATTGAACTAAGTTGCAACAATGAAATAAAAAAGCCTAGGCTAACTTTACATAGTAGTTTGTCATCAATAAGTGCTAAAAGTATGGGCTAAAATCTCATCAAATAACATAACAACAATGCCCATTATCATAGCCATTCAAGAAACTAAAAACTAAACTAACAATGAAGTAGAACCATGCATGCATAATGAACAAACTCAAAAGAAACACCCATAAATCATGCAATTTTTCTCTCTATTGGTGTAGAATTCCTTTACACCATCTCTCCAACCATTTACAAATGAGGGGAAGACCCCTATTTATAGTTTTCCAATGCCCAAATGAATGGCCAAGATTGATTTACAACGAGTGGCTCAGATTTTCTTTACATTAGGGTTTCACCTACCCCCCATTATAAAGGAATATAAAATACATTTTGTCTCATTCCTATTTTTGTCTTGTAGTGCCCAGGTGTTGTAGCAAATTTGTCTTCTAGCTAATTGCCATTTTACAGTAGCTAAAATGGCCTAAAGGCTACCCCTCGCTTGACGGATTTGCAAAAAATTTCATCGAGCCTTGTCAATGACTTGCATCGATGGATCAACTACCCTAGATTTGACAGGACAACCCTAGATGGATCACAATCGATTGGGAAAAGAGACTGGACAATTTTCTTTCATTCCTAATTTTGGAAAATAACCACATGATTTACCCTTGGCACCAATTTCCTTTATCATGCAACTACTTGTTTTCCAATCCACCTGACAATTTTATCATTGCTTGTGTCATTCCTAGTGCATGCTCATGGATGGCCATGTAGAAGCCCATGGGTGGGTCCATCATGAGTGATCTCCTCCTACAACCATCTCCTATTTATTGTCGGAGTCCTACATGAAACAATAGATCAAATTAAGCCTATGCAAATAAAATGGAGTTTTAGATTTCTTGAAATGGTCACTTAATTCACCTTAATTATTTCATCCATTCTCAAAGTTGCAGGGGAAAATAATATCCACAAGAATCATATAATATTTGTTTTCTCGTAATCATTCAATTATTTTCCTTATTGTTATATGTGCATAGCTCGGGTCACCACAGATTCCCTTTCTCCCAAAATGAAGTAGAAAGCCCTGGGGCTAATTTTCTTAATAAATCTCACCTTCTTCATGCTTTGAATATTGCAGGCCTCCTGAATATTATGAAGTTTAGTCCTTAAGAGACTTATGAGGCTCATAGAAAAGGGGCCAACCTAAAATGAAGCATACTCTCTCATGGTAGATATGTGAAGATAGGAGAGAGTCCCATTCTATAATGATTGATCAAGAAAATAGTAAGATGATGTCCCCTCACTATTGTAGAAAAATTGTTTGGAGATGTAGGTAAAAAGGGTCGAGGTGCCACTATGGGAAAGCTGTTGTGGCTAAGGTGACGATGGACGGTCTTAGACTATGTGGGACTCACATAATTGAAGTCTACAGGTGAGGAGTTGCAGGGAGCCATTGAGTGATGGTTGTCATGAAAATGGCGATGGAACCAGCTGCGTTGGTGACTAACACACCCGCACCTGACATTCATAATGGCCAATGTATGCAGCCCGACACTCCATTATTTACCGTATTGCCATTCAATCACCTTCATTTAGTTTGATTTCTTGCATCTTCGAATGTCATATGAACGAGCCTTGCTCCATCGATCATCCAAAAGAATAATAATAATGGATCCTTGCATTATCAACATATTCCTTAAACAAAACCTTCCCCAGAGGCTAGGTTCTATAAGATTTAATTTAGTTAACTCTTCTTGATATACACTTAAAGAAACCTCCCAATTGACTTGCTTCACAAACTTGCCGTCACCACCCCATATTGATAAAGCCAAGGAATAGAGTGAAGTGTGGAATTTCACCACATCCACATTGTTTTTGGGAGGAGGAAGGTGGGGCACTTCAATGAAAAGGCCGCCTAAGCTGACGGTGGATAGGAAGGTGGAGTCCACTAAAGAGGCCACGACCATAGGAGACAAGGTGCTACAGGTGATAGCCCATGAGAGGATGTGAGCATGATACCGCTAGAAAGTAGTCAAAGAGAGTATGTCATTCCACCACTTAACACTTGGATACCATCTTTCCATGATATCTACATATATGATTATTGATCTCATGATTATCCATGATCTAGGGCTAGTTTTGCAGCAATTTGTAACTATGCTACCACTCACAGAGGCCAAATAAAATACTTGAAAGGTTATAAAGATAATAGTGCAGATAATCAAGTGAGAATGTTGTCTAGAGAATGGCATGGAAACTTTAATATGCATCAGGTTGACAACCTTCCAATAATTGAGACACAATATCAATCAAAAGGACAAAAATTCTAGCTACAACATGGTGAACTTTATCTTTGGTTATTTGTGAACTTGAAATTACACATTATCATTCGATGAGAAAAGCATGCACTTTGCTCATCCTTCCTTCTACTTTCCATTACTCCTGCTATCATTGGTTTAAAGTTTATTTCTATGCCTATCATTAGATGAGAAACTTGTTTCACATCATAAATCATCCAAGTGGGTATGATGTTGTCCTTCCTCAGTGTGGTCCACCAGCAGGCCTATGCGGATCCTAATTGGTTGTGCACATCGTGAGAGGATCAGGAAATACACCTGACTGCTCCCATAAATTCAAACTCCCATCCCTACATAGTGGATCTAATGCAAATGGTTTGGCAATGGAAGATACATGGGTAAAGGCCATGGTAATACCTCAAGAAGAGGCTCCAACAGAGATGGAAAAGGATGAGCGGTGACTCACATAGTATGTACCACACGTATAAATTCCACCAAGGATTAGGTAAAGGAACATGGGAGACATGATGAGAAGGTCGTGAATAATGATGAAGGTAGTGGTGGCATTGTGGGATTTGAAATGCGCATGGGAGAAGGCTGCAACCAATGTGCTGAGCAAAACCTACCTTATAGCCCTACAAAATAATACTGCCTTACTCCATTGTTAAAAGGCTGCAAGTGCTTAATTTCCTACTCATGGAATTGATTATTTCAAGCATGGACACCTCTTCATATAGCGGGATAACACTGGTCTTCAATCCGGGGTGATTGTTTTATTGTTTGAAGAATTCAAACTATGATTGATCGATGACATTTACTAATTTGGGTGTGCCTACTCATTCAAGTTTCCCATCCATTAGTGTCATTATCCACCTTAAAACATGGGATGCATTGTGTTTTAATCATTCTCCATCCTATATTCTTGCATCATTTTCTTTGATTAGATTTTTACTATAGTGATTCCATTTGTAACATCACTCATCTCCTAATCACAAGTTCCGAAAAAGGGACAAACAATCAATTCCTTTAACGACATGGCAACATCTCTCATATATCCTTGGGCCCTATTACCTAAGTTGTTTATCATTAGAACTCAAGCTCAAAAAATTTATTTTCCATGATGTTTGTGACAATCTTTATATCTTAGAATCACTCAACCTTCTCTCATAGGGACCTTCCCAATCATCTCATATAATTGAATTAATCATAAGTACAAGTTTTGAATACAGTAGCCCAATAGAGTGATGTGCAAGTGAAGAGTCATGGGAACATATAAGGTGATGGAGGATGTGAGAACAATGGTGGATAGCCAACCCTCATGCATGTGAAACCTATGAAGAATATCTTCGTTGAAGAGGCTGTGGGTGGAAGAATGTGGATTGTTGTAACATGAAAGTCATGTTGGTGGAAGCATTTAGAAAATTAAATTCCACACATGAAGCTCTGATGGACTTGAGATGACACCACCCACTACTAATGCCATCGACTATTATTTTACCCCAAGATTATATTCAATAAATGTTGGATGAAATTTTAGTAGCGGTCCCATGCATGGAAGCCTTGTCTCTAAATGATACTTCAAAGATGTGGGTGATAGCGTGCAGGATGGAACTTAAGGAATGTCATTGCAACCCCAGTGGAGACAAATCACATTGGTGATGTTGGGACTTGCAACATAAGAAGCTACTTTAAAGAATGCACAACCAAAGGATTTGCTGCACATGGGAATTCTGTGGAGGGAGACATGTGGAAGGATGTCTGAGGATGGCCATGGATAACCAACAGTGACCTCCATCATAGTAAAGCATGTACACCAGCCTCTACAACTAAACTTGCTAACTCTACATAGGGTGTCAATAGGAAATATCAATGCCCTTAGTCATTTTATTCTACATTCCTTGTCTAACTACATTGTCTGATTGGGTAAATGGTTTGCATTTCTTCTTCGAGTCACACACATGATAATGATTTCCATAAAATTTTGTGATTGTGTAATTTTATTTGTGATGTCTTCAAGATCACCTTGATGGTCTCCATGATTCCCATTTTACCATTTCCATAGTGCTTGCCAGTCCAAACAACATACAAGCCCATCAGTCCATGGTTATTCTTGTCCTTTTAAATCCATGAAGAGTATGTGCTACTTTGAATTACTATTACCCCAGGTCCCCTTGGGATTTCTTCAAATATTTGTGTGCTATAGGCACCATGATTTGAACCTACACCCTTTATGCAAGTCTAGTGGAAGTCTCAAATGTGAATTCCATGGGCGGAGGGAGGATGTGAAGCATCAAGAAAAGAATTCCAATGCAATAGGAATAATGTTGATGGCTGAGGTAGAGTGGTCATCGAGGGAGTAGAGTAAAGCAATGTCCCAGATTCTTTTGGAGTTAGAATAAACTATGTAGCTTAACTTTATGGTGCTTAGGCTCCTGTAGTAACTGAAGAATGAGAATTAATGCATATGCATTTCCCCAGCAAGTGGCCATTTCTTGTGCATGTTTTGCTTTGGGACATTGCTTTATGCTGCTCTGTCGAAGACTACTCTACCTCAATTGTCTACATTATTCCTCCCATAGTGGCATTATTTTCTTGATGCTTCAGATTCCTCGCCTTTTCCCATGGTATTCACGTTCAAGGATTTCATAGTACTTGCATAAAGGGTGCTAGTTTAGTTCTTATCATCTGTAGCACACAAATATTTCAAAAAATACCAAGGGGACCCAAAGTGATAGTAATTAAAAGCAACACATACTCTTCGTAGATTTAAAAGGACAAGAATAACCATGGAGTGATGGGATTGTATGCTATTTGGACCAACAAGTACCATTACAATGCAAAAATGGGAATCATGGAGACCATCAAGGTGATCTCGAAGAAATCACAAATCAAATTGCAAAATCACAAAATTTTACGACAATCATTATCATGTGTGTGACTTGAAGAAGAAATGCAAGCCATTTACCCAATCGGGGAAGATAGTTAGAAAAGGAACACAAAATGAAACAACTAAGGGCCTCGATATTTCCCATTGACACCTTCTATAGAGTTGGAAACTTTAGTTGCGGAGGTTGGGGCACAGGCTTCACTATGATGGAGGCCACTATTTGTTATCCATGACCCTCCTAAGACAACTTTCCACATGCCTCCCTCCACAAAATTCCCATGTGCGGATCCTGTAAATCCTCCAGCCATGCATTCTTTAAAGTAGCTTCTTATGCTGCAGGTCTCGACATCAGCAATGCCATCTATCTCTACTGGGGTCGCAATGAAATTCCTTAAGTGTCATCCCACACACTATCACCTGCATCTTTGAAGTAGCATTCACAGATGAGGCTTCCATGCATGGGGCCACTATTGAAATGTCATCCAATATTTATTGAATATAATCTTGGGGTAAAATAATAGTTGATGGCATTAGTAGCAGGTGGTGTCATTTGAAGCTCGTTAGAGCTTCATGTGTGAAATTTTGTTTTCCAAACATTTCCGCCACTATGACTTTCATGTTACAACAATCCACATTTGTCCACCCATGGCCACTTCGACAAAGATCTTCTTTGCGGGTTTTGTATGTGCGGGGGCTGGCTCTCCACTACTATTCTCACGATGTCCATCATTTGACATCTTTTTGTGACTCTTCACTCACACATCACTCTAGCTAGCTACTCTATTTAAAAATTGTATTTAGGATTAAATTAATTAGATGAGATGATTAGAAAGGTCCCTACAAGAGAAGGCCAAGTGATTCTGAGATATAAAGCTTGTAATAAACATAATGGCAAAGAAATTTGAGCCTAAGTTCTAATGATAAACAACTTAGGTAATAGGGCCTAATGATATATGATAAATGTTTCCATATCGTTAAAGGAGTTGATTGATTGTCCCTTTTTAGGAACTTTGCAATGGGGAGATGAGTGATGTTACAAACATGGAATCATTGTAGTAGAAATATGATCAAATAAAATAATGCAAGAATGCAAGATGGAGAATGATTAAAACACAATGCATCCCATGTTTGAGGGTGGGTAAGGGTGTTAATGGATGAGAAACTTGAATGCGTAGGAACACCCAAACAAGTGGACATCATCAAGTGGTCGAGGTTTGAAGTCTTCAAATATTAAAATTATCACCTCAAATTGAAGACCCCTATTATCTCGCTATGGGAAGAGGAGGCCATGCTTGAAATAATCGATGCCATGAGTAGGAAATTAAGCACTTGTAGCCTTTTAAAAATGGAGTAAGGTAGTATATTTTTGCAGAGGTATAAGGTAGGTTTAGCTCAATGCGGTAGTCATGGCCTTCTCCCATGCAAGTTCCACATTGTGCAATGTTGCCACTACCTCTACCATTTTTCATGACCTTTTGTCATGTCTCCTAATGTTCCTTTACCCGTAGTCCTTGGTAGAAATTATACATGCAGTACCCACTATGCAGGTCACCGCTCAACCTTTTCCATCTTTGTTGGAGCCTCTTCTTGAGGTATTCTCGTGGACATTAACCATGTATCTTCCATCATCAACCCATCCACATTAGAGCCACTAGGTAGGGATGGAAGTTTGAATTTATGATAGTAGCTAGGTGTGTTTCCTGATCCTCATTGGCCCACTGGTGGACCACATTGAGGAAGGATGGTGTCATATCTTCTTGTATTATTTATGACATGAAATATGTTTCTCATCCAATTGATAGGCATAGAAATCACCTTTAAACCAATGGTAGTGGGAGTAATGGAAAGTAGAAGGAAGGATGAAAAAAGTGCATGCTTTTCTCATTGGATGATAATGCGTAATTTTTAGTTCATGAATAACCAAAGATGAAGTTCACCGTACTAAAGCTAGAATTTTTTTCCTTCTAATTCATAGCACATCTCTATTATTGGGAGGTCATCAACCTGGCACATATTCAAGTTTCCATGCCATTCTCTAGACAACATTATCACTCGAATATTTGCACTATTATCTTTATAACCTTTTGAGTATTTTAAATGGCCTCTGTGAGTGAAATTATAGTTACATATTGCTACAAAACTAGCCTCAGATTATTGGTAATCCTAGGATCAATAAGCAAATACACAGACATCATGGCGAGAGGGTATGTGGGTGTTAAGTGGTGGAATGATGTACTCTCTGGGTAAAAGCAAGAAGTTGGGTACATGAAGAGGGGAAATCTCGAGGAAAAAAAAGTTTCACAAGAAACGCGTACATGTTTTCAAAGAAATGCGTACGCGTTTTCAAAGAAATGCGTACGCGTTACGGATCAAGTACCTGAGCCTACATCCGAACATGTATGCATTTAGAATTGGGTACACGAACTTAAAATGCATACACGTTGTGAAATGCGTACATGTTTATAATGCATATGCATTTTGAAATGCATACCGCTTTGTGAAAGCTTTTGTTTTTTTAAAATAAAGGACCGTGAATTCATTTCCTTTCCACTATTCTCGATTTGAGGTACAAATAGAAGAAAAGGATAGCAATATATGTGTCTTAGAGGCCATCACCAAATTTTCACCACCACCTCCCTCCCATCTACATTACTTAATCTTGTCGACTTCCATTTTTTTGAATTCTCTTCTTTTCATTTTTTTTTTGTATTATCTTTTTGCTTTTTAATTAGTATTCACTTTTTGTTTTAGTTCAATATTTTATTTTTTTTAATTGCATTTAAAAAACCAAAAAATTCAATGAAATAAAGGAATTTAAATTGTAAATTGAAAACCATAATAACTAAACCTAAATTGAACACATTTAAAACGTAGAAATTTCAAAACCCTAGGTTACAAATTTTACATAGGTCCCTAAAAACTAATTTACATGATAGGTTAATCTTTGGACATAAACCCTAAAATGTAAACCTAAAACCCTATTTACCCTAATTTACGTAAACCTAAAATGGGCTATTTACCCTAATTTATTTAAACCTAAAATGGGCTATAGATTGAAGCTATTCCTAGAATGTCACATATTTTATTTAAAGCACTAAGTTTAGGTGGTAGGGTTTCCCATTTACTTGTAAAAATTTATTCACACGTGTCTTCTATATGTTTTCATGTCATCAAGTCTCTAAATCTAAACCCTAAACCCTAATTTAGCATTCATTTTGTTGTAGGACCTTAAAATTAAATTCGGTTGCCTTTCAATTCTATAACCAAACATTTATTTTATAAGATTATTTATTTATTGAATTGATCAATTGATTCCTCACTTAGTGGTAGTTAGGTTCTTGTTTTGAAAAGCCATGCACACCTAGAATTTATATAAATATTCAAAGGAAGAGTCTATGTCATAGAAACGTTTCAAAAAATATATGATTAGAAAAAAAATTGGGTCTAGGGTTTAGGGTTTAGGGTTTAGATCTCCTCTTCCTTTTTAAATCATCCAAGAGTGCTTAGAGGTCCAAATAGGTTCAAAATCCATCATGTGTCTTCTATATGTTTTCATGTCATCAAATCTCTTTTAATCTAAACCCTAAACCCTAATTTAGCATTCATTTTGTTGTAGGACCTTATAATTAAATTTAGTTGTCTTTCAATTCTATAACCAAAGGTTTATTTTATAAGATTATTTATTTATTGAATTGATTAATTGATTCCTCACTTAGTGGCAGTTAGGTTCTTTTTTTGAAAAGCCATGCACATCTAGAATTTATATAAATATTCAAAGGAAGAGTCTATGTCATAGAAACGTTTCAAAAAATATATGATTAGAAAAAAATTTGGGTCTAGGGTTTAGGGTTTAGGGTTTAGATCTCCTCTTCCTTTTTAAATCATCCAAGAGTGCTTGGAGGTCCAAATAGGTTCAAAATCCATCATGTGTCTTCTATATGTTTTCATGTCATCAAATCTCTAAATCTAAACCCTAAACCCTTATTTAGCATTCATTTTGTTGTAGGACCTTAAAATTAAATTTGTCTGCCTTAGGCAACTCCACCAAATTTTATTCCCTTAAGCCATGGAACATTTTTTCCTAGTCCACCTTATTAGACATAGATCCCCTTAAGCCATCCTATCACCCTAAATCATAAATCGATGTCTTAAGGGGTCCTAATATGAGATTTCTTAAGGGGATCAGAGAAGTTCTCAAAATTTGGTGAGTAGAGCTCAAGCTCATCTTTGTTTATTTTGTACATTGCAACTAGGTCACTAGCAAATATCTATGTGTCCCTTTGAATTTATTCTATTAATTTTTCATTCTTATCTTTAGTATTCTTTGAAAACAATGAATGAGATTATAAATTTTAATGTTAGTGTTAAACTTATAATTTCTTCTTAACTAATTTGTCCCACTATAGAGATCTTGTGTCTCTTAGATGAGTTCTTGAGAGTTACTTAGGCCAACTTGTATAGTGAAGTTGAAATAAAGAGATTGTGTAAGAGTTATTATCTATTTTAGGATGGGTCAACACATGTGAGAGTCATAAAAAATTACTTACCATAGTATTTTCATGCATTATTAGTGACTGTGGTGTTGCCATTTTGTTATTTCCTAGGAATCCTTATGTCTATATATTGGATTCTTGGGGTAGAAGATGTATGCAATGTATTTTATAGAGTTATTCTATCCTTTTTTTAATAGGATTAGGATTTTTGATATCATTGTTGTATTCTATAGAATCCCTATGAGTATATTATAACCATAAATCATCTAACAATGCATTGAGTTGTGTGGTAAATTAGAGGATAGTTATTCTTGAAATAGGATTCATAAAGTATATTGATATCTCTTTCCTTCTTATAGTTGCATATATTCTTATTTCTCTCTTTTTTCCTTTATAGTTGTAGATCTTATTTGGTATTATGAGACTATCCTCTAAGATTAAATTTCTATTTTCATGTATTATGTGGTCATGTACAAAATGGAAGAATTTTCCTGTTGGGTTCTTGCTTTTGGCTTCTTAGTTACATGAGAAAGTACTAGTTGTTTTGAATACTATTTAAAGTTCTTACATATGTTGGTTTCATTCTTTAAATCCATGGTTAAATAGAAGAATTGGATTATTGAACCCTCATTACATGTTAGTTGTAGAGTTGATCTCTTAGCACGACCTAGAAGCTCCCAAAAAACCTTGTTCTTCTATTTGGATGTACAAATTGATGGTTGTGGAATATTTTGGTTGCTTAAATTTCCTAGATAACCCTCTAGCATTTTTAGATATTTGTACTTGCATGTTATAGATTCATGTTGTTTTGATATGTGGGTTTTATAATTTGTACTAATTTTTTTTGTCTTGTATATCTATGATATTCAATTTTTTGGATTTCATTTTTGGTGTTTTCATATATTTCTATTTAAAGATGTTGAAATAGAGTTAGAGATACATGTATGGTTTTATAGGTATACATGTTAATCAAAATATGTAGTTTTATAAATTTAATATGAAGAGAGTGTTATTTAGGATTCTTGTAGATGGAGATAAATGTAAATTTATATGTATTCTTTGGACTTAATTTGAGAAGGTTAGTTATGTCATTCTAAATGAAGAAGTATTGGAATATGCTTGGGAATTTAATTTTTTGGTGGTTTCTTGTTGTGTTCCTAAATTATGGTTACTTTTTTGTGGGTTTACATCAAGTTGGATCTAGATTTAATATCTAGTACCAGTCATGAAGGATATACATGTTATAACTAGCTATCAATATTGTGCATATTACTAATTAAATATTTAATTTATATGTGGTAATACTCAAGATGTGTGAGTTGTATAATTTTTTGGTCTACCTATACATATAGGTTGCATTAAAATTATAGTTGGGTGGTCTAGAATAATATATATTTTTTAAAGTGTTGATAGTGTATTATGTGTATAGGGATCAATCCACTTATGCTAGGGAGATGATATTCTTGAAGGATGTATGGATCAACTCATTAAAATAAAGAGTTAAATACCATTCTGATTTTTGAGAATGAATAATTTTTCCTTCACTTTGGGATTAGCTAGACCTAGGAGAGTATTCCTAGAGGTAGCCTTTAATAATATTCAATCACAAATAAAGATATATTTAAAATATAAAAAACTATAATAGTATCTATATACATGAAATTTGAAAATTTAGATAAATCAATTTATGTCCTCAGATTTAATTAAATTTTGTCATACTTGATTAAAATACATCTATTCATTTTGAATTGTAGGACCTTAAAATGAAATTTGGTTGCCTTAGGCAACTTCACCAAATTTTATTCCCTTAAGCCATGGACCATTTTGTCCTAAGACCTTACTACACATAGATCCCCTTAAGCCATCCTATACCCTAAATCGTAAATCGATGTCTTGAGGGGGAATTTGACATTTCTTAAGGGGATAAATTTGGTGAATAGAGCTTGACCTCACTCATCTTTTTTTTATATTTTGTACATTGCAATTAGGTCACTACCATATATCTATGTGTCCCTTTCAATGTCTTCTATTAATTTTTCATTCTTATCTTTAGTATTATTTGAAAATAATGAATGAGATTAAATAAATTTTAATAAAACCCCATAATTTCATAAATCTACCCTTCATATTAACAACCCCACACTAGACTCAATTTAATGTGTGTACATGCTATGAATTTTTAATGTTATGGATTTTATAATGTTATAAATCAAATGGTCTTCAAATGAAATATATTTTGAATTTGTGCATGTTCAATGTGATTTTTAAATAACTTTCAAATTGTGTGCATTATTTAATTAGTTTGTTGATATATATTTTTAATTGTTTAACATGCAGTTTCCATATCATTGCTCACATGGATTTGTTGTTTAATTTAGAGGATTTTATGCCCAATCAAGAAATTCCTATAGATTCCATACATCTCAATCCACCACATGAACATAACCCTAGCACACCTCCACATTCTCCACCGCCTAACCCCCCACCCCTCCTGTAGTTGATGAAGATCAATTAAGAGAGAATATCTGAGCAAACCTCATTGTCATTCAAGGAAATATAGATCTCATAAAAAATGAGCCTAGATTCCCTCCCCATCTCGCATGGTTTGCATCTACGATGCAAACTATTGCCAATTTTGTTCAATCTATTGATGCAGACCTAGTTAGGTTCCATCAATGGAGAGAAGAGAGGAGACAATTCTATGCGGATGGATTGTCATATAAAGAAATCAATGACCTGAAAATTACCAAACAAGCCATGCGCCAATATTTTATTAACCCCCAAACAAACCAACCCATTCCACCTACGAAAAAATGAATTTCATTTTATGGTGTAGGCACCCGCAGATAGTTGCGCATTTTTGGGACAGATGGTGGATGGTGTTTGATAGTCCACCACATGGCAACAATGAGGTGCCCTTATACTTTTTGAGAAAGTTATGGGCTAAGTTTGAGTTGGGTAAAAAACCCAACTATTTTGATATGAGGTCATTTCAGGGAGTTGTGCGTGGCATGCCCCAACATAGACTAGGAGTAATGCGGTTGATCCTCAAAGAATGTGCTCCAATTCTCCCTATTGTTCCTCTTCCTTCTAGTGTCTCCCAAGCAGCATTTCAACAATGTCCTCATGTTATCAACATTAGAGAATGAGTTCACTTCTCGTGACATCTCACTCACAATCTACATTACGCGGCCACCGCTAGCCAATAGAGAGCATGGAGGCTCAAGCTATAGGGATACTTAGGCATCCACTTCAGGCGACACACATGCATCTAGGATGGGGTCATACCTGGATTTACTATATTCTGAGGATCATCCTACACAGGTATGTTCATATTTTGAACTTAAATTTAATTCAAGTTTGAAATATGAAAAAATTCATGTAAATAATAACATCAACATATATATAATATAATATTAATCTCAATAAGTGCTCATGTAGATGCTGATCACTGGATCAAACTCAATATGATCATCGCGGTGCAGCCATGTCATAAGTTGTAGATCTAGGCTTACCTTTTGGAGAGGTAACAAACCATATATATTAAAGGCCAATTTGTGTGGATATATATATCTGATTTAATTTTGAATTTGTACACATTTTTGAATTGATATATTATATCTAGATGTAGGGAGGTCATACAATACCTAGTACTAACCAACCACAAGTTACAATGGTGAGCACTCCTGAGACATCATTAGCTCAAGTGCGTGCTTTCAAAAGTTTGTTAAGTTTAAATTAAATAGACATCATAGATCTAATTTATTTTTTTCATTTACATACACATGTGTGAATGATATATACGAATTGTTGTACATCTATATGCAAGAATTTCATGAGATAACCATGGCAGGCCGCACACCTGAGACATCATTGGCATTTATGCATGGGCAATCTCAGGTGCGTGATCATGAGGTCATATCATTCGAGGTTGTAATATTTACTTTAAATATCCTATACAATTTTTACGGACCTTTTAAATATATATATATTTGAGGTTTTCACATATTGTTTGCTTTATATGAATATGCAGGATATAGTAGATTAGGCATTTGCATCTTCTCAAGTGACAGTTATGCTACCCATTGAAGAAAATCTGCCAGTTACAAATTCACATGATCATATGGTAATTTATGCATACTAGAAATCATTTTTACTATATTTACTAGATATTTAATTAAATTTATTTTTATCTAAAAGTTTATATTTTCATGTTTAAATATGTTTAATTATATCAAAATTTCTAGAAATAAATTTAAATCTAATTTCAAGTTTCTTGTACTCTTTTACAGCATGATGCGGGTACATCTAGTCAACATGGAACAAAGAGGAGACTTGATTTGACCGATCAGCCTGAAAGTTAGATGGTTTAAATATATTTTATGGACTATAGATCTCTAGTTTTATTTAAATATATGTGTTGGACTTGACATATAAATTCTATGGACTATCTATCTCTAGTTTTACTTTGAACATGTTATCATATTTGTGTTTAATATTTATATCAATTGACTTTAAAATATGATGATTATATATTGCAATCAATTATGATATCTTGTTATGTTCATTTTCATGATTATATGCACTCATACATTAGACTATTTATATTTTATCTAATTTTCAAGTATTACATGCACTATATAAATTCTTATCTAGAATCAAATTTAATATATATATATATATATATATATAATTTATCACATGGTTAGGTGACAAATTAAAACATTCCTTAAATAGTTTAGATCATATTCATAATAAATTAAGGGCAGATAACTTTAACTATTTTCCAATTAGATAGCAAATATTTGAATCAATAAACAAAAAAACTATCTCCTTGTACATGTATAAAATGTATAATCTATACAATTGAATAATTATATAAAATGTGGTAAATACAAGACATGAAATGTATAATCTATAAAATTGGAACAAGATATTTAAAAAGTGACATTGAACAAACATATATAATGTATATCAAGATGTTTATTCTATATAATATGATGAAACATATATGCGCATGTAGATACAATTAAAACTTATCAACTTTTAGGTGAAGACCAAAAATTGACATTTACATAGTCTCGATAAAATAATTTTTTATTTCAACAATCACTTCATAGATCGAGTTGGTGAGAACTTGCAAAAATAATTAATGTAAGTAAGTACAATTTTTATGAGTCATTTAAGAAAAAAATTCATGCGAGAAAAGAAATGTATATAGTAAATTCCATACAAATTCAAAAGATGTTTTCCATAGGATGGATTAAGGGGATCTAAGAGGATATATAGCTTAAGGGGGGTCTTAAGAGAATGGCTTAAGGGGAGATAAGAGGATGGTTTAAGAGGATGCATCTCATGAACCCTAGGATATGGGTTAACAGGTCCTAAGAGGATGGCTTAAGGGGAATTATGAGAGTCCTTTAAGAGGATGGCTTAAGGGGATGTAAGAGGGTGGATTAAGGGGGGTTGATAAAATGAATCAAAGGGATGTAAGAGAGTGGATTAATGGGATGTAAGAGGGTGGATTAAGGGGAGTTGATAAAATGACTCAAAGGGATGTAAGAGAGTGGATTGAGGAGATGTAAGAGGGTGGATTAAGGGGAATTGATAGAATGGATTAGCATGCAAAGTGCATCATATATATCGAAATATATCATAATTATGAGAGTCCTTTAAGGGGATGGCTTCAAGGATGTAAGAGAGTGGATTAAGGGGAATTGATAAAGTGACTCAAAGGGATGTAAGAGAGTGGATTAAGGGGAGTTGATAAAGTGACTCAAAGGGATGTAAGAGAGTGGATTAAGGGGATGTAAGAGGGTGGATTATGGGGAGTTGATGTGACTCAAAGGGATGTAAGAGTGTGGATTAAGGGATGTAGAGGGTGGATTAAGGGGAGTTGATAGAATGGATTAAAGGATGTAAGATAGTGGATTAAGGGGATGCATGTCATGAACCTTACAATATGGTTAACAGGCCCTAAGAGGATGGCTTAAGGGGAATTATGAGTGACTTAAGGAATGCAAGATTATGGATTACAGGGATGTAAGAGGATATGACTTAAGGGTGCTTTAAGAGGATGGCTTAAGGGGATGAAAGAGGGTGGATTGAGGGGAGTTGATAGAATGACTTGAAGGGATGCAAGAGGGTGGATTAAGGGGAGTTGAGATAATGAATTTATACTATCAATTAAATGTATCTAGAACTATATATAGTTACCTATCTCTAGATTCAAATTCCATTGTAATATATGTGCATCTCCTCTCTTTTTTGTAAAGCATCTAATTTTGGGAGACCTGAAACAAAAAATGATATAAAAATTTAATTAGGAAATGATTAAATACAAATATATATATCAATTAACTATATAAACAACTAGATATGTTTTACCAATATTTATTTTACTCTGTACCATTTGCATCCTCTCTTTAATACATCTAAGGATTAAGTCTCTGTGATCATCCATTGAAAATCCAAGTAAAAATTTATTAGTGTGCCCCCCTGATGTCTAACTATTAGTTTTTATATTAGTTGCCAAAATCAAATGTGAATAATGTATAATCTTTCTTGTCTCTTTGATAATCTTTCAAATTCAGTGTGCTTTATCTTTTCTCATCAAATATTTTGAAGCCAAAAGCCAACAACAACTATTGAACCAGTTGATAGCTACTCAAAGTTGTCATCATCCACTTGTGGGATGTGCTAACTTATGTTTTCTCTCAACACATCTAGCCAACCAGTAATCAGCCTCCCTCTTCATTCCCCTCAAAGTAAAATCCACAACATACACATGTCCTACAAAAATAAATACAAAATTCAACAAAAGTGACTTATATTTAATTCACATATAAACATACATACATACACATTTCAACTCAATAAATAATGTACCTTCTTGTACAAGATCTGAAAAACAATCATAATCATTTGATACAAACACTTGATTATCTTCAATTATCATTCCATGTTGAACATTTGTCGATGTAGGCATTAAGGCTCTTTGTTGCCATTGTTCGAGCCATTCCGTATTTTCACATGCCTCCCAATCACCTACAATACAAAATTGACAAAAACATGCCAACTCCCTTGTCCATATTGTCCATGTGTTTTCATTTGAACTCTTAAACAAATGCCATTTTATAGATCCATTAATTGTTTCACAATCTTCTCAAGAAAAAATATCATTTTCTTCAACTAACCAAAAGAAGTGTCGAATTATTGAGCTCTCACTTGTTCTTATAGATAATTTGGTATTGCACCAATCTACAATTGCACATGCATCTCTAAATTTCACATCATCCTCAAATTTTAGTTGTTCTCTAGCAAGAGCTCTTTTCACACATGCACCTGCTCCATCATGTTCTCCCTTACCATGATCAACTTCAAAACTCCATATGTGTTGATATATTATATTCCTTATGAACTCTTAAGGCTAACCAATAAAACATTCTAGCATTTTTGAATTGACCCATGCAATTATCTAACCATATGAGATGTTCTAGCATTTGAATTCCTCTCTCTTTTAAATTTTTATAAAATATATCAAAACAATATTGTACAAACTCAAATGAATGTAATCGATTATCACTTACATAAAAATGGTACTCTCTCAAAAAAATTCTATTATCTTTTGTACTATCATCTGCATGTCTATAAATAATGTGAACAAATATAGCTACTTGAGTGGAATTATAATACTGTGATTGAATTTCTTCTTGTGGGAGCAAGAGTGCTAATTTTGTAAAAATCAACAACCTGACAATATACTCCAATTGGGAAATGTAGTTTCTAAGCATAAATGGGAAATGATTTACCAAGAAAAATGAGCATTTCATGAGAGTGTTGGACATATTTAGATACAAACTTATCTTTAAATTCATTAATAAAAGCATGCACACCAACTTTTTCCACAATTAGATCAACATGTTTTCCAATTTTTCCATCTTTTAAAGAATACCTCAACATTTTAAATTCTTTTTACATCCACCAATTCTTGTCCAAATTTATCTAACCACTTTCTTTATGCATATTCTCCTAATAATGAAAAGTTACCACATCTATCACATTCTCCATAAATGCACGCTTTAAAAAAAAAAAGAGTTTCCATTTAAAGAGGGATCACAAAACAAGCCTGCTATAAAATATTTGATTCTTTTAGGTGGTATATTAATGCCACAAATGTCCTGCATAATTTGGTTAGAATGAAAAGTGCATCGTTTATATAGAAATATATCATAATAATAACGAAATTGTACATGAGTCTTACAACAACAAGAGATTCATTGCTTATTAATTCTAACATACCAAGGTTTACACTTTTCGAATGATCTTTGACTTATGTTAATATTCAATGGTAAGATTGAAGCATCTAAATTTTTTTTATATAATTCAGTTTGAGTCATATCTAAGAGATGCTTTGGATGAGGTTCGCGAATTTTGGAACCCACCTTTAATTTTAAGACATCTCTAATGTTAGGTGATACTTTTGTATTATCATGCCAAAAATTTATGGATTAAATATTTAATTTCATTAGTTAATTTCCATGTCCTGATCTTGGGAGTCTACCACTAAAACTCCAAACATTTACAGAACTCCTTTCAATACTTTCTCTCTTAGCATCTCTTATCAAAGTTCTAGGATTTAAGTTTATACATTTACTAATCTTACTTAACATTCTTTTATTTGAAGTTGTTTTATCAACTAGAGCAGTTGTTATTGCACGGCGAGCCGCATTCTTATCTTTTGATCAACTTTTCTTACCAATAACATCAATAGCATTAGCAACACTAGATACGACTTGTTCTACTGAATCATCTTTCTTTTTTGGTTTTACAAAAACACCTAATTTTTTCATCACTTTTCTCATTTTAAACATTCTCATCAATTGCACCATGAGTTGACATTGGAATCCTAATTTCTTTCTATAAAAAACATTTTATATATTTTATTTCCATAATTTTTTAATTTTTCTCGAAGAAAATTTACCATGAAGGTTATCTAGCACATCTTTTTCAATTGTAAAAAAATCATTTTCACCTTCATCCATAGGAGTTTCATTTTCATTCACACAAGGGGTTTCATTTTCATTTTCAAATGTAAAAGGGATTTCATTATCATTTTCATTAATATGAGGGATTTCTTTCTCATTTACATTCTCATAAGATATAATTTCATCATTTTCTTGTTTCTGCATTGTTTCAACCCTAATATTATTAATCTCCTCAATGGTGTATCCAACTTCATCTAAACAATCAATATCAATATTATGAGAAATTGGGTTTGAACACATATTTGGATAGATTGTTTGAATAGGTGCATTTTCCATATCATTGGGAGGTGGATTTGATGACACATCCGAAGTTGTTTGCATATCATTCAAAGTTGAAGTTGAAGGAACAGTTGGGTTTGTCTCCATAATTGCATTTTCTTCTATATTCACCATCTCCACATTTGCATCATCTACATTCATTTCATCATTCATGGCTTCCTCTTCAACATTCTTGGAACTAGATGCTTCCAAATCTTTCATTTGACAATTCCTTTCTCTCATTTCCCTTTGTCTTTTTGCCTCATCTTTATTTGCTTGAACTTCTTTGGGTGTCATTAACTTTCTACATCTTTTTTTTTGTCTTTGCTTATCACCCATGGTTACCAAACCCTCTTTGATGACAAAAACAATAATTCAAAAAACTTATTTTCACCCCACCCTCCTTCAAATATTCAAATAACTCAAGTACAAAACATCATGAATACATCCAAAAGTGCTCTTTTTCCAAATCTTCTTGTAAAATGTTCTTTTACTTGATTCCACTTCAGAAAATTCAACTTGCACTTGTCTCTTCCAACAATTTGAATAGAATATGCCCTACACAAGACAAATGACACTTTTGAACCGTACTACTTAAAGCGCTGAATGTTGTTGAAAATTGTGTTTTTACCGTAATTTTCCAAATTAGAAAACATATATATTAGAAACGACATGCATTATGTTCAAAAAATGCATATGCATTTCATAACGTGTACACATTCTATTTTCCCCAACAAATAATGGGTAACGCTGCATGCTACAAAGTGCATATCAAGAGCTTCATTTGAATAACACGTATTATCGCTTATGTAACGGCATCGCAGCATTTAAAAAAATTGAATTTTCACACCACTTCCAGGCTTGGTTTTAGGCTTGGAAAAGGCTTGGCAATCCGAGCCTTAGCCTTTGACCTGCGACTAAAAAACTAAGGCAGATTGAAGAAGAATGTCCAACTTTGACAACATAGTTGATGGACTTTTTTTCTGAATGAATCTATAAAATTAAAAACCCATTAGAGAACACAATGTCTAATTTCTAAATATATAACATTTTTTAAGATTGGATTATGTTTGCTATTTTTTGATTAATTTCTAAGCAAAATAGTCCTTAAAACTTGAAGACATCAGTTTTTTACTCTAATAACTTTATTGGTTAAGTTTCTTTGTAAAAAAAAAATTATATGGCATCAAACTTCAAAACAATTCTTACAAAATGAAAAAGGAGTCAAAAAAAAATGTTTTAGTTTAGTCCAATTATGTTGTCCATAAATGCTTATTTTAAAACATCAATTAAGGCCAATAAAAATTAATAAAATAAAAAAATATTCAACCAAAAATTACAAAAAAAAAAATCCACATCAAACTCTTCATGTTGTTAGCCTCATTTCCCAAAAATGAATTAGCAAAATAATTTTATTTGGATCAAAAGTGTTGTTCGCATTAACCTACTTGGTATGGTAAAAAAACAGGGACTTTTAAAAAGTGGTTTTTATAGATCCCTATCAAAATTTAATTTCTATAATTTGGGTATTTTAATAATTTATATATTTGGAAACTTGATTCAAAATTCTAGATTTCATATTACTGAATTTTTTTAATATTCATTGTGTAAGTGCCTCAAATTTTTAGTCCAAATGTGACAAATTCTGAAAAACAGCAAAAAAATTTTCACTTTTTGAGCTTTTTGTGTACCCAACTTCTTGCATCAACATCTCTTTGATCACTTTCTAGCAGCATCATGCTCACATTCTCTCATAAGCTGTCACCCGCAACACCTTGTCTCCTATGGCTGTGACCTCTTTAGCAGACTCCACCTTCCTATCTGTCATCAACTTAGGCAACATTTTCATTGAAGTGCCCCACCTTCTTCCTCCTGCAAACAATGTGGACATGGTGAAATTACACACTTCACTCTATTCCTTGTCTTGATCGATATGGGGTAGAGGTCGCAAGTTTGTGAAATAGGTCAATTGGGAGGGTTCTTTGAGTGCATATTAGGAAGAGTTAATTGAATTAAATATTAAAGCACCTAGCCTCCAGAGAAAGTTTTGATTAAGGCATATGTTGATAATGTGAGGATCAATTAATATTATTCTTCTGGATGATTGATGGAGCAAGGCCCATTCATATGACATTTGAAGACGCAAGAAATAAAACTCAACGAAGGCGACCCAATGGTGATGCAGTAGATAAAGGAATTCTTGACTACATACATTGGCCATTATGAATGTCAGGTGGAGGTGTTTCAGTCACCAATGTCACCGACTCCATTACCATTTTCACAATGTCCATCACTTAGTGGCTCCCCGCACCTCCTCACCCGTAGACTTCAACTATGTGTGTCCTAAGTAGTCTAAGACTGGCTATCATCGCCTTAGCCACAATGCTTTCCAACGGCAACAACCTGACCCTTTTTATCTGCATCTCCAAACAGTTTTCTACAATAGCGAGGGGACATCATCTTACTATGTTGCTCGATCAATCATTAAAGAATGAGAATCTCTCCTATCTTCACATCTCTACCATGAGAGAGTATGCTTCAAGTTAGTTCAACCCCTTTTCTATGAGCCTCAAAAATATCTTAAGGCATAAACTTCATAATATTTAGGAGGCCCACAATATTCAAAACATGAAGAAGGTGGGATTTATTAAGAAAATCGGCATAGGGGATTTCTACTTCATTTTGGGAGAAAGGGAAAATATGGTGACCTTAGTCATGCATATATAACAATAAGGGAAACAATTGAATGATTATCATAAAATGAATATTATATGATTATTGTGGATCTTATTTTCTCCCGCATCTTTGAGAATTGATGAAATAATTAAAGTGAATTAAGTGACCATTGCAAGAAATCTAAAACTCCATTTTATTTGCATAGGCTTAATTTTATCTATAGTTTCATGTAGGACTTTGACTATAAATAGGAGCTAGTTGTAGGAGGAGATCACTCATGATGAACCCAACCATGGGTATGCTTCTACATGGCCATCCATGAGGATATACTAGGATTGACACAGGCAACCATCGACTCGTCAAGTGGATTGACAAACAAGTAGCTACATGATAAAGGAAATCAGTGCCAAGGGGAAATGAAGTGGTTGTTGACCGAAATCATGAATGAAAGAAGACTATCCCATCTCTTTCCCCAATAAATCATGATCAGTTTGGGGTTGTCCTGTCAAATCTAGGGCAAGTGATCCATTGATGCAATTCATTGACAAGCCTCAATGAAAAGTGTTGGAAATCCATCAAGTGAGGGGCATCCTTTAGGACATTTCAGCTACTGTAAAAGGGAAATCAACTAGAAGACAAATTTTGTACAACACCTGCACACTACAAGAAAAAATAGGAACGAGACAAAAGATGTATTTTATATTCCTTTATAATGGGGGGTAGGTGAAATCCTAATATAAAGAAAATATGAGCCACTCATTGTAAATCAATATTGGCCATTCATTTGGGCTTTGGAAAACTATATATAGGGGTCTTCCCCTCATTTTTAAATGGTTGGAGAGCTGGTGTAAAGGAATTTTGCAGCAATAGAGAGAAACATTGCATGATTTAATTGTGCTTCTTTTGAGTTTGTTCATCATGCATGCATGGTTCTACTTCCTTGTTAGTTTAGTTGTTAGTTTCTTGAATGGCTATGATAATGGACATTTTTGTTATGGTATTTGATGAGATTTCAACCCATACTTTTAGCATTTTTTGATGACAAACTACTGTGTAAAGTTAGCTTGGGATTCTTTATGTCATTATTGCAACTTAGTTTGATTGCATGTTCATGATGTGTATGTGCAATCTAAAAATCAATAGACCTTAGAAGATAACACTAGTTTTGTATAGCTATAGGTTTCTCTTGGTCAAGAAAAACTTAGTTTAGGAAGCTTGTCTACTGTAGTAGCCTCCATTATCACTATTCATTAGCAGGTTTAGCTCTAGGAGCTTCTCCCTTTCCATGCATTTTTCTCTTTTTTTGAAATAGTAACTTAAGAAAAAGTTCTTTGCACATTCTAAAGTGAAATCAAAAGATAAGCAATGGAGTTTTAGACTTATATCCCAAACTTGTAGCAATAGTGCAACACTTTAGAAATTTTATAAACTCCATTTGCAGACCCAACTTCCTATGCTTTGTGAACCATAAAGGCCAAACTTGTGTTACCAAAAAAACACATCAACCAACTAAGATATTCCAAGCATGTCATGACCTGGCACTCAAGAGACCTTGGGGAAATTTTTAGAAACTTGTTGTTGGAGATTTATTTTCAAGAGAGGTAGTACATTTATGCATTTCCTATGTTGAGAAGGTTCCAAAACATCCATCAAAAGGTCCTATAAAGAGTGACTCACCGCATGTTGAACATAGTGATTCTCCTAGTACAACACTTGGTGTTATCCATTTGGCTAGTTATCCACCTTTTGCATATGATGAACAAGATTGAGATGTGAATGACCTAATATAGGTTGACTCACATGTGTCATACTAGTCTTCTCTTTGTGTTCTTTGTGATTGCATGCATGTAGTGTGATCCCTTGTATTGTGCTACTTGGAATTTCTTTTTATGTTTGTGAGCCTAGTTTGGATTATCCTTGTCACTTTGTTGGTGCAATGATACAAAGGAAGTGAATCCATTATGGCATTCTTCTATTTGTATCTACATTCTTCTATTTGTCATAACCTTTATATTTTGCCTTGTGTTTTCCTTTCTTGGGTGATGCAAGGAATCAAGACATTCAAGTCTCTTCCATGTTGACCCAAAAGCTTCCCTTTCTTCTCTCTCTCTCTCTGTCAATGTGTCATTCTTCCTTTGTGCTCATTGTTCCATGAGTTATTTAGGGAATGATGATGGTTCCAAGCTTGATTATATCATTGCAGCAATGATAAATGTTGACCCCAAATCCATGGAAACATTATGTGTTATATTAGGATTACATATGGGGGGAAACCTTTCTTTCATAGCATAGCTCTATGTTCAAAACATATTTTTTAAATAGGGATTTCTGAATAAATCTCTTATGTATTGGCATTTATTTTGTTCTACTTTAAAGTAATTTCTCATAGCATGATGTTTAGCAATTTCTTTAAAGTGGGGGAACACGTGTTCCCTCTCATTGTTTGCTTCAAAGTGTTATATTATTACTTCATGTGATGTGTCTTATTGGTGGTGTCATTAGGTTTCATGTCCTTCAAGAGTGTGATCTTTATTGGCATATGACATTCCTCTTAACGATGATGCTCCAAATTGTATTCCCTATGTTGGGAATCTTTTATTCTCAACTAGTCCTCTCTTGGAGACATTAAGCATGATGTTCCCTAAGGTGAGACCTTTCATGAACTAAGTGAAACAACTTTGAATATCCTACTTCATGTATTAAGGCCATCAAGTATAATATAACTTCTTTCTAGTGGAGAATTTATGTTTCTCAAGGCCACCATGCATAACACAACTTTTTTTCTAGTGGAGCCTTTTTCATGTGTGCCTAGCATAACAAAGCTTGCTAGCCTTGTGACCATTTTTGTGGCACATTATCAAAGTTATTAGGACCTATATAAATATTGTATGGTTAGTACAATGGGAGCCTATACCTAGCATGACTTTCCATTAGCCACTTTTTGGGGCTCACCTAGCGGATAGTGGATTTCGTTAGCCCATTTGAGTGCATCTTATTTGCATAGTAGAAAATGGGTTTCCAATTGTAAATGTTTCTATACAAATAGCTAAGGATTGATCCATACTAGTTGGAAAAACATTTGAGGCTTGATCAAGCCCTCTCTCCCTTCTCTAATTTTAGCATTTTATGCTTGTGTATCTTGTCTTGTTGTTGCATATTTAACATAGGCATGTGTCTCGTTGTGCTTTGTTGGTTTTTCATGAGATCATAGATCTTGGGGGATTAATCATCCTCCTTGACCTTTGTTATCTTATCTTTCCAACAGTTGTACAATTAGACCTCTCTTGACACTTGTTTGACTACTTTAGTATGATTTTCATTGTAGGGAACATCCTTTCACTAAAATGGGGACTAAATATAGTGTTGGAAAAATGTAGTCCTTTACATTTTCCCACTATAATTGGGTCCCTTAATTAATTGGAATTAATTAATCCTCTTATTGGAAAAATTATGCATCTATAAGCCTAATTAATTGCAATTTTCACAAGGGGAATATGATTTAATTAATCCAATTATCACTTTTAACACCACAAAATAAATAGGTCCTAACAATTTAGGTTAGGACCCATTCACCCTTGGGTGAATGGGTCCCATTTAGTTGCTACTTTTTACTTTTAAATATTTTTGGAAATCTTTTTATGATCTCAAATTTAAATTCAAATGTCAACTTGTAATGTTTAATGTTTTGGAAATTAGAAAATTTTCTACAAAAGCAAGGCCTTTTTATCAATTCAAATTTCACAAGAGCCTAGATTATTACCAAAGGTATTTAAGAGCATATTTCTCAAGCACTTTTTATATCAATCAAGATCTCAAGCATCATGTCAAAGCTATCACATGCATCATGCATGTTTTTGGAGCTAACATTGTGATGTAGGTTTCAAGTTTCAAATCAAGATTCAAGCATTAAGATTGCATCATCAATCAAGCCATTTCATGCAAGATAAAGACTTGGAGAGATGTGCCAAGTTTCAATCCTTCAAGGGTATCAAATAAAGGATTTGGTGATTTGCAACATAACACTTGTTCATTCATCATTCCTTTCTTATTTCATTGTTTCAATTCAAGGTTTAATTACCAAAAAGAGGTTTGACCAAGGACAACCCCCATTCACCGAAAACAATCAATTTTTCCCTCTTGTATGTTTTGAAAATTTGAGGTTAAATAAGGATTGAATATCTATCAAAATAGAAAAATTGTAAAAGTTGTAAAAGTTGCAAAAATTATCGAAGTTGTCACCAAGCTATGGAAACTCACTTTCAATTTTTTTTTTCAAATTCATGACTATGAAACTTAGAGAGAATGGAAGTGTAGAAATAGGAAAAAAGGACTATGAAAGTATATTTTCAACTCCTGTAGCTAGACCCATTCACCTTTAGATGATTGAGTCCTAGGAAGACAATCAACACAAACTTTTTGTGGTACGTGCATAAAATCAAGCCCTTCTTAGATCTACAATTTCTTTTTGGATTCTATCAGAATAATGTTTAAATTAGAGGTTCCATTTGTTGCATTGCATTATTGCATTCATTTTGTATTTTTCATCCATCTCCCAAAATTCTTATCCCAACTGATTTACCTTGTCTTAGGTCATAACAAAAACATCAAGATCTCCACCAAGGTTGACTCACCTAAGCATTGAAATTAAATCTTGTCCTAGGGGATATCTTTTTCCCAATGAACTAACAAAGATACGTGCATCATACCCCCTTGTTATCATATCATTGGGTAAAAGCAGTTGAGTACACCTAAGAGGTAAAATTTTGGGCAACAAAAAAATTTTCAAGACAAAACGCATCGCCATACTGAACGGGTACCGAATCTAAACTGAACGCTACCGCCAGAACGGGTGTGTACGAGTTCAAAACGCTGCGACGATTATAGGTAAAATGCGCATTGCCAGCATAAACGCATACGCGTTTAATAACGCGTACGCGTTTTAAAATGCGTACGCGTTTATAACGCATATGCGTTTCGAAACGTCGTTATCGAAAAGTATTTATTTTTTTAAATAAACTGCTGGCTTTTCATTTTATCCACTATTTTTGGGGAATTAACAGAAGTCAAGCAAGAGCGCGTACGCGTTTGGAGGCTGTTGCTCGCTCCTCCCGTCAACACACTTGACCTCTGAGACCTCCAGGTTAGTTGATTTCTGCCCTTTTTTGCTTTGTATCTTGTTTTTTTGTTTTTGAATTAATATTTAAGTTTTTTTTGTTTAATGCGTTTTATTTCAATTTTTAATAGTTTTAAATTGCATTTAAAAAATAAATAACGTTAAATTGTAAATTGAAAACCATATTTTATCTAAACTTAAATTGGACATAACTTAGAAATCTAAACCCTAAAACGTAAAACTAGAAACCTCTTGGAGACCTCTCTCCCCTTAGGTTACATTTAGAATTAGTTTTTTCATTATAATTAGGGTTAATATTGGAATTAGGTTAATATAGGATAACCCAAACCCTAATCTTAACCCTAACACTAACCTTCACCATAACCCTAATCCCCACCATAACTCCAATTCTTATTGTTACCCTATCCATAACCCTTAATCTAATTTTAACCCAAACACTAACCCTAACCCTAACTCAATCTCTAATCATAAACCTAACCTTAACCATGTAATTTTATCTCTAACCTTAACCATAACCATAATTTTAACCCTAGCTCTAACCTTAACCATAACCCTAACCCCAAAACTAACTCTAATTCTTACTCTTACACTAACCTGAACCCTATCCTCAACCCTAATTCATGTTTTAACCTTAACCCCAATCGTAACTCTAATTTTTACCCTTTTCCTAACCATAACCCTAAACCTATGCCCAAAAAATAACTCTAATTTTAACCCAAACCTAACCCTAATTCTAACTCTAACTCTAACCCTAACCCTAACCCCAATATTAAGCCTAACCCTCACCTTATCCCTAACCCTAATTATCTATAACCCTAACCCTAACTCCAATCTTAAGCCTAACCCTAAAATTATCCCTAACCCTAACCCCAACCCTAACTCTAATTTGTACATGAATTACAAACCATAGGTTCCAAGAGAGCAACTTAAAACTTATAAAAAATAGGTATTGTAGGAGTCACTTGGATAATAATTCAATGTATCTTAATTACTATCCCTATATGGAATATACCTTGTCATTGTATCCATAAGGGCTAAGAACATACAAATGAAAAGAACATTTATCCAATTTAGACAAAGTTATGGTGACAGGAAAAAATATTTTCTTTGGAGAGGTTGTATGACCTCTACATAGACACAATACAATTTTTTATTTTATTTTATTAAAAATGTTTAAAAAATTAAAAAAAAACTATTTTTTTATAAAACTAAAAGTTTTAATTTTAAAAATAAAAAATAAAATTTAAACAGGGTTGTGAGGCTTCTCCACCCCTTGTCACCATCACAGAGTGACGACAAGCCCCACTAGTTTATGTAACCAGTTTGACAACTTTTGAAAGTTTCTTGACCATCACACACCATCTTGTTGCTTTCCACCACCCTTTGATTTGTCTTGGCTATTTGTATTGCTATCTTGCACTCACCACTTGTAAGCCACCATTTAGTTGTCACATCTTGATCTCGCTTGTCACTGCCATGTCCCATTTTTCTACAATTTATGTTGTGAACCAAAAGTCCCATTTTTTTTAACTCTAGCATCTCATGAGATCCAATCTTAGGTATGCATTCTTCCCAATCACTCCCCCCATGAATTTACCTAAGATCCCCAAAATTTATAATTATAAAGGCATGGCTAGTCTTCTATGTCTATGTTATCAATTAGAGTTGTGAAGTCTTCCATTTTGAGGTATGAATTTTCTCCCAATTTTTCTTTCTCTTCTATCTCCATTTGAGTATCAAACTTCCCCATCCAATCATGCCCTTCAACCATTCCTCACATTGTTACCTCTTCCATAAGGACTTTGGGTTTCTCATATTGTCATACTGCTCAACCAAACCTTGCTTCTTCATAAACTCTCATTGAAGAGTTAGAATTCCTCTTGCCAACATGCATCTCTTCTGAACCTTGAACTCCAACATATGACATGATTCATGGGGTATCCTCAACACTCAAACTTTGACACTCCTACCCTTTTTACTATTTGTCTCCATTTACCTTCTTGTGTGACCAAATAACCATTAATGCACAAGTTGATGATGCATCTTCTATAAGGGTTAGATCATAACAACAAAATTTTCATTTAATAATGAGGATGTGGTTCTACGTTTTCACTCAACTATGCAAAGAAAGAAGACAACTTTAACTACCATTAATGAGGTAAATTTTCAAACACTAAGGGACCACTTGTCATTATTGTTGAGGATAATTGTAGTTTTCAAGGGGCATTCTTCCATGCCTCTTGAGCATATTTTTGCACACATAGGCACAAATTCAAGTATGATTCAAGGGGAAATGATGCTCAATAGGTATGATCAATCCCCATTTTGTACTAGTTTTGAGATGAAGGCCATTGTTGTAGATTTTGCAATCTTATCAAGGGTATAAATAGTTGAAACATGGGATTGAAAGACATATATGAAATATACACAAAAAAAACCCTAACCAAAACTTCTTGTGATCACTTGTTTTCAAGAATCTAGATATGTGGATAAAAACTCATAGATTTGCAAGAGATTGAGGGATGAAAACCTCATAGATCTCATGTTAGAGGATGAAACACCTTCAATTGAATGAGCAATATCACATAGGGATAACATTTGAGCTTCATTGGTGGTGGATCTTCAATGACATCAAGTGGGTTTGATCTTTAGGCTTTTTAAAAAGTAATCAATTATATTCCTACTTTATCTTATGATTTTGCAGTTGATATTCCCATTTTAGGGAATACTATAGCTCCAAAATAAACCTACATGTACAAACCTTTTTATCAATGCCACTTTAAAATTACATTCTTTATTACACTAGTGGCCCCATAACTAGGGCACTCATAACATACTTAAATATTATAGTCATTTCCCTATTTTATTTTCGTAAGTCCAATGAGAATAAGAAATATTTTAGGATATCATAAAATTTTATTGAAAAAAGGGTAAGGAGAAAAAGAGGAATTCTTCTAAAAGAATTTTCAAATTCTAAATCAAGGCTAAAGGAGTCAAATGGGCTAATTCTAGGAAGTTGGTTGAATATTTAATCATAAAAAATCCCCAAAGGAGGGAAAAATCAACAAAAAAAAATAGTAGAGCAACATGTGACACCCTTTTGAATTCCTAAAAACCCATGTTTTATAGGAAGATGAAGAAGAATTTGAAACCATTCCCCTCATCCCTTAGGAATAATCTATTAAGGAGAAACAATATAGATTAATAGAAAAATATTTCAATCAATGAAAATATATGAGAGAAGCCTTATCTTTTGAAAAATGTTTCAATATGGTAAGAAGTTCCATCTACAAGAAATGAGCAAGGAATATAGAAAGTGAAGAATAGGGAGATAAAAAGTAAGCTAAAAAACTTTATACACCTAAGTTTGATTTACCACTAACCCTAACCCAACCTTAAACACTAACCCTAACCCTAACTCAATCTCTAATCATAACCCTAACCTTAACCATGTAATTTTATCTCTAACCTTAACCCTAACCATAATTTTAACCCTAGCTCTAACCATAACCATAACCCTAACCCCAAAACTAACTCTAGTTCTTACTCTTACCCTAACCTGAACCCTATTCTCAACCATAACTCATGTTTTAACTTTAACCCCAATTGTAACTCTAATTTTTACCCTTTTCCTAACCATAACGCTAAATCTATGCCCAAAAAATAACTCTAATTTTAACCCAAACCTAACCCTAATTCTAACTCTAACTCTAACCCTAACCCTAACCCCAATATTAAGCCTAACCCTCACCTTATCCCTAACCCTAATTATCTATAACCCTAACCCTAACTCCAATCTTAAGCCTAACCCTAAACTTATCCCTAACCCTAACCCCAACCCTAACTCTAATTTGTACACGAATTACAAACCATAGGTTCCAAGAGAGAAACTTAAAACTTATAAAAAATAGGTATTGTAGGAGTCTTGGATAATAATTCATTATCTTAATTACTTACATAAGAGGGTGGATTAAGGGGATGCAAGAGGGTGGATTAAGGGGAGTTGATAGAATGAGTTAAACCCTAAACCCTAAACCCTAAAATGAGTTAAAGTGATGTAAGAGGGGGAATTAAGGGGAGTTGAGAGAATAAGTTAAAGTGATGCAAGAGGGTGGATTAAGGGGAGTTGATAGAATGAGTTAAACCATAAACCCTAAACCCTAAAATGAGTTAAAGTGGATTAAGGGGGGTTGAGAGAGTGACTTAAGGGGATGCAAGTGGATGGATTAAGGGTAGATATATGAGGATATTGATTGAGGGGTCCTAAGAGGATGAATTAAGAGGTGTTGAGAGAGTGACTTAAGTGGATGCAAGTGGACAAATTAAGGGTAGATATATGAGGGTATGGATTACGGGGTCCTAAGAGGATGGATTAATGGTAGTTGATAGAATGACTTAAGGGGCTACAAAAGGATGGATTAATGGTACATAAGAGGATGACTTAAGGGGTTTTAAGAGAATGGCTTAAGGGGATATGAAATCAATTATAAAGTATCAATTAAATGTATCTAGAACTATATATAGTTACCTGTCTCTAGATTGAAATTCCATTGTAATATATGTGCATCTCCTCTCTTTTTGTAAAGCATCTAATTTTGGGAGACCTGAAACAAAAAATGATATAAAACTTTAATTAGGAAATGATTAAAGACAAATATATATATATCAATTAAATATATATACGACTAGATATGCTTACCAATATTTATTTACTCTATTGTACCATTTGCATCCTCTCTTTTTTTTAATGCATCTATGATTGTCTCGTGATCATCCATTGAAATTGTCCATAAAACTTTATTAGCAGGCCTCCCTTGATATCTAACTAGTTTTATATTGGTTGCCAAAATCAAATGTGAATAATGCATAATTTTCTTGTGTCTTTCATAATCTTCAAATGCAGGCAAGCCATTCTTTCTCATCAAATATTTTCAAAGCCAGGTGCCAACAACAACCACTGAACCAGTTGGATACTCAAAGTTGTCATCATCTACTCTAGTATGTACCAACTTATGTTTTCTCTCAACACATCTAGCCAACCAGTACTCTGTCTGCTCTTCATTCCCTTGAGGTGCAACAACAGCATACACATGTCCTACAAAAATAAATACAAAATTCAATAAAAATTGACTTATATTTAACTCATATAAACATGCATACATACAAAATTCAACTCAATAAATAATGTACCTTCTTGTACAAGATCTGAAACACGATCATAATCATCTGATGCGAACACTTGATTATCTTCAATTGTCATTTCATGTTGAACATGTGTCAATGTAGCCGTTAAAGCTCTTTGTTGCCATTGTTCGACCCATTCCATATTTTCACATGCCTGCCAATCACCTACGATACAAAATTGACAATAGCATGCCAACTCCCTTGTCCATATTGTCCATGTGTTTGCATTTGAACTCTTAAATGAATGCCATTTTGCACTTCCATTAATTGTTTCACAATCCTGTCGAGAAAAAATATCATTTTCTTCAACTAACCAAAAGAAGCGTTGAATTATTGATTTCTCACTTGTTCTTGTAGATAATTTGGTATTGCACCAATCTACAATTGCACGTGCGTTTCTAAATTTTGCAGCATCCTCAAATTTTAGTTGCTCTCTAGCAAGAGCTCTTTTTACACATGCACCTGCTCCATCGTGTTCTCCCTTACCATGACCAGCTTCAAAAAAACTCCATATGTGTTGGATATTATTTTCCTTATGAACTCTACATAGCCAATAAAACATTCTAGCATTTTTGAATTGACCCATGCAATTATCTGACCATATGAGATGTTCTAGTATTTGAATTCCTCTCTCTTTTAAATTTTTATTAAATATATCAAAACAATATTGTACAAACTTAGATGAATGTAATCGATTATCACTTGCATAAAAATGGTACTCTTTCAAAAAATTTCTATTATCTTCTCTACTATCTTCAGCATGTCTATAAACAATGTGAACAAATATAGCTACTTGCACTGAATTATAATATTGTGATTGGATTTCTTCTTGTGGAGCAAGAGTATAATTTTCAGCAAAATCAACAATTGACAATATAGTTCCAATTGGAAATGTGTTTTTACATAAACGAAATTGATTATCAAGCCAATGAGCATTCTGAGAGTGTTGAACATATTTAGGTACAAACTTATCTTTAAATTCAGTAATAAAAGTATGCACACTAACTTTTTCCACAATTAGCTCAACACGTCTTCCAATTTTACCATCTTTTGAAGAATACTCAATATTTTTAAATTTTTTACATCCACTAATTGTTTTCCAAATTCATCTAAACTACTTTCATGCATACATTCACCTAATAATGAAAAGTTACCACATCTATCGCATTCTCCAGATATGCATCATTTTAAAAAAAATGAGTTTCCATTTAAAGAGGGATTACAAAACAAACCTGCTATAAAATCTTTGATTCTTTCAGGTGGCATAGTAATACCACAAATGTCTTGCATAATTTGGTTAGCATGCAAAGTGCATCGCATATATCGAAATATATCATAACAATAATGAGAGTGGCCACGTGATCTTACAACAACAAGAGATTAGATTTGCTTATTAATTCCTAACATACAGGTTTACACTTTTCAAATGATCTTTGACTTATGCTAATATTCAATGGTAAGATTGAAGCATCTAAATTTTTTATATAATTCAGTTTGGAGTCATATCTAGAGATTCTTTGGATGAGGTTCCGCAATTTTTGGAACCCACTTAATTTTAAAGACATCTCTAATGTTAGGTGATACTCTTGTAACATTATCATACCAGGAATTTTTTCGTTAAAGATTTAATTTCATTAGTTAATTTCATGTCTGATCTTGGGAGTCTACCACTAAAACTCCAACATTGATTAATAGGATCTTTTCAATACTTTCTCTTCTTTTAGCAGCTCTTATCAAAGTTCTAGGATTTAAGTTTATACATTTACTAATCTTACTTAACATTCTTTTATTGGAAGCTGTTTTATCAACTAGAGCAGTTGTTATTGCACGGCGAGCCGCATTCTTATCTTTTGATCGACTTTTCTTACCAATAACATCAATAGCATTAGCAACACTAGATATGACTTGTTCTACTGAATCATCTTTCTTTTTTGGTTTTACAAAAACACCTAATTTTTTCATCACTTTTCTCATTTTAAACATTCTCATCAATTGCACCATGAGTTGACATTGGAATCCTAATTTCTTTCTATAAAAAAAACATTTTATATATTTTATTTCCATAATTTCTAATTTGTCTTGAAGAAACTTTACCACGAAGGTTATTTAACACATTTGTTTCAATTGTTAAAAAAACATTTTCAACTTCATCCATAGATGGAGTTTCATTTTCATTCACACAAGGGGTTTCATTTTCATTTTCATTTTCAAATGTAAAAGGGATTTCATTCTCATTTTCATCAATATTAGGGATTTCATTCTCATTTACATTCTCATAAGATATAATTTCATCATTTTCTTGTTTATGTATTGTTTCAACCCTAGTATTATTAATCTCATCAATTGTGTATCCAACTTCTTCTAAACAAGCAATATCAATATTATAAAAACTTGGGTTTGAAGACATACCTGGATAGATTGTTTGAATAGGTACATTTTCCATATCATTGGGAGGTGGATTTGAAGACACACCCAAAGTTATTTGCATATTATTCAAAGTTGAAGTTGAAGGCACATTTGAGTTTGTCTCCATAGTTGCATTTTCTTCCATATTCACCATCTCCACATTTGCATCATCTACATTGATTTCATCATTCATGGCTTCCTCTTCGACATTCTTAGAACTAGATGCTTCCAAATCTTTCATTTGATGAATCCTTTGTCTCCTTTCCCTTTGTCTTTTTGCCTCTTTATTTTTATTTGCTTGAATTTCTTCGGGTGTCATTACCTTCCTACATCTTTTTCTTTGTCTTTTTTTATCACCCATGGTTACCAAACCCTCTTTGATGACAAAAACAATAATTCAAGAAACCTATTTTAAAATTTCCCCCTCCTTCAAATATTCAAATAAAACTATGTACTATGAAGATTATTTTTTCTATAAATTCTGAATTACAAAATCATCATGAGTACATCCAAAAATTCACTTTTTCCAAATCTTCTTGTAAAATATTTTTGCACTTGATTCCACTTCAGAAAATTTAACTTGCACTTTTACTCTTCCAACAATTTGAATAGAATATGCCCTGCACAAGACAAATCTGCAATAAAAAACGCAGAAAATGACACTTTAGGTCCGTACTGCAGAAAAAGAATGCTGTAAAAAAATCGTGTTTTAACAGTATTTTTCAAATTAGGAAAAAATGGCTATTATACAAACGCGTACGCGTTATGAAACGCGTACGCGTTATATTTTTAAAATGTGTACGCGTTCAGTAACGCGTACGCGTTACTTTGTGCCAACGGGCAAAACATAACGCGTATGCGTTATGAAACGCGTACGCGTTTTATTTAAATAACGCGTACGCGTTTCTATAACGCATACGCGTTATTTAAAAGTTGATCTCCCAAACCAAATCTAGCCCCAGTTTTAGGCTTGGGAAAGGCTTGGCAATCCGAGCCTTAGCTTTTGACCTGCAACTAAAAAACTAAGGCAAACTGAAAAAAATGTCCAACTTTGACAACATAGATGATGAACTTTTTTTCTGAATTAGTCTATAAAATTAAAACCCATTAGATAACACAATGTCTACTTTCTAGATATATAATTTTTGTTAAAATTGGATTAATTTTGTTATTTTTTAATTAATTTCTAAGCAAACTAGGCCTTAAACTTGAAAGATCAGGTTTTTTTGGTTTTTTAATAACTTTGTATTGGTTAAGTTTCTTGTAAAAAAAATTATATGGTCCCAAACTTCAGACAATTCTCTACAAAATGAAAAAAAAAAGAGTCAAAAAATGTTTTGTTTAGGTCCAATTATGTTGTCCGTACACGTTGATTTGAAAAAACATCAATTAAGGCCAATAAAAAATTAATAAAAAAAAATATATTCAATCAAAAATTACAAAAAAAATCCAGCCCAAACTTCATGTTGTTAGCTCTTTTTTCCTAAAAGGAATTAGCAAAATAATTTTATTTGGGTCAAAAAGTGTTGTCCGTACACCTGCTTGGTATGATTAAAAAACAGGGACTTTTAAAAAGTGGTTTTTATAGATCTTTATCAAAATTTAATTTCTATAAACTGGGTATTTTAATAATTTACATATTTAGAAACTAGATTCAAAATTCAAAATTTCATATTACTGACTTTTTTTAAGATTTATTGTGGAAGTGCCTCAAATTTTCAGTCCAAGTGTGACAAATTCTGAAACAACAAAACATTTCCACTTTTTGAGTTTTTATTGTACCCAACTTCTTTGCATCAACCCGGTCATTGTAATTATATAATTGCTTATATGTAATATATGTTCATGTTCATCTTATGTTATGTTTCACTTTCAAAAAAAAATTATTGTGCTTTTATTGCGAGTTCTTCTTGTCCTTTGGGGTTCTCGTGGTGAGGGTGTTCTGGTGCATGTGTATGTTTCAATTTTTTCATTATTTTTTATTGTATTTTTTTAACTGAATGTTCATGTAAAGTTGACATATATATGTATATATATTGTTATAGGTGGACATACCTCATATCACTCCTAGCCTTGGTCCAGATCTTGTGATCAATGCAACTCTGTGGATGAATGCTGCTACTAGTGGACATGTGAGTTTTACATTTTTATATAATCCTGCGTGTATATATACATGCAATATTTATGTATGCATAGATCTAGATTGATATTTAAAAATACAAGTTCATTTAAAAATAACTTTCATAAAATTTATTTAATATAAATTATATGTATTTAACACATCATGTACACAATTTTATTTGTAGGGCTCAACACATCCATCAGAGCAGGATTGTTCTCATTCAGATGGCCATTCAACTAGGAGTAGACATTCATATTAGGCCATGCACACTAGATTTTTGATCTTTACCACATGCATAATTTGATTATACATGATGATCTTTAGCATTTGAGATTTGATGATCTCTAACTTACATTTAACCCCATTAGTTGAATCTTTAATTTACATTTGCTTACATGGTATGTACATATATTTTCTTATATGATATATACATACATTTTCCTCTTTGCTTATAATATGTGTTATGTTTATATGTATTGAATCCCTTTACATGTATGTACATGTTTTTGCTTATGGTTTAAACATGTTTACACATAATATATGTATGCATTTGCTTTAAATATTCAATATACATACATGTTTTCTTATTTTATGATCTCTTACAACTTACATTTCCTTATATTCAATATATACATTTGATCTCTAGTAGAATTTTAGGGAAATCAATGCCATTTTATAATTAAGTTCATTCATGTTGATCACAATAAATATTTTTTTAAAAATGACTTAAGCAACATGAATTGAGTTGAGAACAAGATATAATTTTTTTTACAAGTAACTTGAAATTAAATTCAAATATAATTAAAGAAAATTCAACTCATATTATAACTCTATTATCACGTTTTTGACAAAGTAACTTGAAATTCAATTCAAATATAATGAAAGAAAATTTAATTCAAATTATACATATACATTTTTTGACATTAACTTGAAATTCAATTCAAAATATAATTAAGAAAATTCAGTGAAATTATACCTCTAATATACATTTTTGACACTTTAACAAATTCTAAGAGTACTAGATATATTTGTGCATACCTATATGAATTAAATAACAACAAACTCCACAATGAAATAACTTGTTTGTTTACTACTTCATTCATTTAAACTAGGATCTAGTTATTCCATGTACCTAGAATAATTTTTCCCATCCTAGGTATGCATATAAATAGAAGCTTATTTTTTCATTATTCTGGATATCAATTGCAAGTAATTCTCATTTATATCACTTGGATCATAGATTTTGGAAGTTTTGCACATTTATCAGGAGAAAATATTGAATTTCGACAACTTTTTCATTTTATCAATCAAGGAAAATTTTTGGAGATAATTTAAGCTAAGTTGGTGTATAGGACTTGTTTTGGTCATCTTTAAGTTGAAGAAAGAAAATGGGACAACAAAGAAAAAGAAAAATGCATCTCAGCGAAAAATTTATCAAAGAGAAAGAACATAAAGTATTGAGCAAAGCTTGGAAAGGAGAATTATCGCCAGAAAGAAACAAGGTACATGCTTGTTTCTTCTCTCTCTCACTCTCAAGTGTGTGTTTAGGACTTTTACTTTGAAAAAACATTAGTATTCATTTGATGGGATGGAATCCATAATGTGCATTACTCCACCCAATAATTTGGTTAGTACACCTAAACATAAATTTGTATGTGTATAGATTTTGCATTGGCTTTCTTATTAAAATTGTAAATGTTTAATGTATGACCATTTTCAACACAATACCCCAACTTAAAATGTAATCTTAAGCCTAAAGTATTGTACATTAAATCCTTCCCTACAAACCTTACACTTATCTTTTTACCAATACCTTTTGTTTAATGTTTTGTCATCACATTATCATTGTTGAGTATTGCATCTACACAATTTTCTCTTTACTTTGTTGCATGAAGAAAATGATAATTGTACTTTATTACATGCTTAGTTCTCCAATGAAACCTTAGAATTTTGTGTCCCTCACTATGCCACTTTGTTTTTCATAATTTTTTCAACCACATTAATTATTTTATGGCTTTGCAAATTCCTATATGTTCTAACTTTGCACTTTGAAAGAAACCATTATTTTTTCTTAATTATTCATGAAACTACACCTTCATGTACAATGAAGTAGCATTATAATGTTGATATTTGGTGATCAATATCCTCTATCCAATCTACATTGCAACATCTAATTAGCTTAATATTTTTCTAAACTCCCATTGAATTTAATCTAATGATCAATAGTTCATTAAAAATATTTTTTAAATATTTTAATAAATGCCCAATTCTAAGCTCTAGAATTATTTGAAAATTAGAACTCAAATTATACTTAAAGCCAATGCAATGTCAGGTTTTCTAGAGACTAACACATGTATACATCAAAACTCAAGCTATATGGTGCCAAGGAATAATAGTTATATATGATATATTATTCTTTAAATTATGTCTTAACACACATTTGTTTTGAAGGTTTCTAACCATGTCATTGCACTTGAATGACTATAAATACTTTTAAATGTCCTCAAGTCATCTTGGTCATGCAAGTTGCAATGTTTATATGATCCTTGACTTCAATTCCTTAAGCCAATTATTTTTGTTTCAATATTTGTGCTTTGTGTCTTTGGTCTTTTATTTTTATCACTTCAATGTTCTCAAATTATTTTTATGTTTTATGCTACAAAGGGATTCCTCAAAATTTGAGTCGAGCCAAATATAGATATTGGATCAAATGAATCCGTTGAAGAACACATGGACCTTGAAGTTAGGGAGGAGACCCAAGTTCAAACAATGCTTGTTGGAGAGGGGTCAAGATCACTTCCTTCTACTAGTATGGATGAGCATATAAAACTAGAACAAACTTCTCTCACTTATAGCGCATCATGTTTTATCAGTTTGTTTTCTTGCATACATAAACTTCACTTAAGTAACATCATCTCTCACTTTTGTTTGCAAAATATTTTGCAGTGACATGTAGGAAGGAAGGAGCTCAACAAGTAGGAAGTTTTGTATTACTCAAGTCAAGCCAAATCTAGGCATTGGATTAAAATAGAATCAGCTCAAAATGCATAGTCCTTGAAGATAGGGAGGAGGCACAAGTTCAAACAATACATGTTGAAGAGAGTCGATTATCACTTCCCTCCCTCTTGGTATGGATGAGCATATTAAACTAAAATTTGAAAGTGAGGGGAAACAAATTTCTGGTAGAAATTTAGATCATTTACTTCAAATGGATATGGAGAAAATGAAATGTTATGCCAACCAGCCTTATAATAAGAGAAAGAGGTCAATGACTAAATTTGTAAATGGTATAATCAATCATCATTTCAATCATCTTGATACACTTAGAAAAACCTCAATTTTTTATCATGTTTACTAGCCATTGATGAGCTCAAGAGTCATTACAATTGTTAGTGTACATTCGGCATCAAATAAGAAGAAACACATGGGATTCACAAAAGGATATTGTTCAAAATGTTCAAAGGGTTTAGATTCCATGGGGAAAGGATCTCGAACTGTGGATAAGGCCACTATAAGAAGGGTGATGTTGACATCTATTGTACATCAAGATATAGCAAGAAAAAGAAAAATGTCAGCACTTTCAACTGAAATTGGTTATAGTAGAGCCACATTGATAAAATATAAGAAAAAGAGAAAGTTTTTGGATGAGAGTTTAGAAGGTAATTGGGCAATTATGTGTAGAGCTCCCCATTATGATAGGATTGAAGATGTTGTTAGGAACTTGGTCTCAAGTTTTTGGCTTGATCAGACTCGTCCATCATCAAATACTAAGAGATGTTATGAGACACAAGATTGTACCTAATATTTATGAAAATCATATCAAACATTGGCTATACATAACACAATTTGAGATGTATATGAACTTTTGTAAAGCATATCCTCATATAAAGATTGGGAAAAAAATGTTTCAAAGGTTAAAGCCATATTATGTGAAGATAAACAAGTTTTTTGAAACTTTTTTTTGTCATTATCATATTGAATTTTATCTCTACTATCAAGTGTTTTGAAAGATGAGAGAAGAAAGATGTGGGTTTCAAAATGCACCTCCTAAATAGGCAAGTTTGTTCATAAAGTCTATATTATGTGATCATGAAAATGGACCTCAAATAAATTGCATAAAAGGAATTTGTGAGACATGTGGAAATTTGGCTAAATTTCCTTCAAGAATTGAGGATACTAACCTAACAAAGACAGTAAATTGCAAGATGAAAGTATTATTTTTAGAGAGTTTATTTGTTTCAATTTCTCATAGATTTTTATTTGGATTCTCTTTGATGTAATGTTTCATTGATCAAGTGTGGTTTATTAGTTATTCACATATTTTACTGACACGGGTACAAGTATGTAAAGTTGCAAACAAATTTTGGGAAAGAATCCATAAGGTTGAACTATGTAGAAGAGGAGATTCCCATTGGAGAATTTATGGAAGATTTTTGAAAATTGATACGACCATACATACATCATTCCTTTTTTCCTAAGTGGCAAGCACAACAATTCCAAACATTGAGAGATACTTTCCCACGTGGAATAGTTCTATCAATAGTTGACTTTACAAAAAATTACTCCTT